>CM029603.1:84248168-84328741 GCA_017311375.1 Mytilus coruscus
AAACAGTCCACTAAACATGATAACTAAAATATATCAACTACAATTGGGGAGACATGTACCAAAGTGACAGCTAAAACTTCAGTTAAATGAAAACAATTATCAAATGCAAAGATACCAAGAGACAAGATCAGTCCACTAAACAATTTAAAAGAATTTTAGATTGAGAAATACGAACGTCGAACAATCAGGTTTGAACTCTGGTGTAACGAAAG
This sequence comes from Mytilus coruscus, assembly GCA_017311375.1. Taxonomy (NCBI): domain Eukaryota; kingdom Metazoa; phylum Mollusca; class Bivalvia; order Mytilida; family Mytilidae; genus Mytilus; species Mytilus coruscus. Next base: position 84,248,381 of record CM029603.1, read on the forward strand.
GTTATGAGTTCCTACTCTGCTAATACACATAGGTATGTGAATCAATCCTGTTGAAATGAAATATTCGGGGATGAGTCATGTCCGTTGAATAGGCATCATAAAAAGAGGATAAAATTCAATAGCATATTACCCTTCCGGAGCACATGAGATCACTCCCGTTTTAGTTATGGGTTTCTAGTTGCTCAGTCTTCAGTTTTTAATCTTTTATTGTAGGCACTCTTGCTTGTTTTTTTTGTCTTTTTTTCTTTTTTTGTCATGGCATTGTCTGTTTGTTTTCGATTATGAGTTTGAATATCACTTAGGTATCTTTCGCCTCTCTTTTATGAAAATTATGTAAGTAAAGTCAAACAAGGCGCATATTGTTTTCATTTCGATTGAAATCACCGAAAACCCTTCTATTAAGGGCATACAATACAGTTACAGGAAAGATAATGACGCTGCTAACGGAAAATGATATTTGTCGCGCCATTTAAGTGTTAAATATAAGGAAAAGATGTATGTTTCGACTGATTTTAATCACTAGCTTGAAAATGACTACATGGATCCTTCTGTTTTCAAAATTGATATTTAGCTTTATTATGTGGGAATATTATTTATACCAATTTTATGAAAAGATCACCAATGATATTTTTTAATTAGACAAATATACAGTAAAATGCTGTTTTTTCCCTAAAATCATTAAAATTAAATAATAATGTTTCCAAATAATAGTTACACACATTTAGAACATACTTGTGTAGAGAAGATATTTCAAACAAATATTACAAAAAAAACCAAAAACGCTTGTTTTATTTTTTGAAACAAAAAAGTAAGCTGTGTCTGTCAAATATATAGAAATGTAAAAAATAGTAAATAGCTAATACTTCGACCACATTTATCTCTAAAAGTACAAATGTAGCACATGCAGGTATTATCTTTATAACATGTTTCATTTGAATTGAATATGTGCAAAATATGCAAACTTTGGTAAAAAAAAAAATCACCGTAGGATCAAAATTATATCGTATGCTCTTGAGTTTACTTTTATTTAGTTTTACTAATTTATTATTAATAGTCAGTAACCATAATCAGAAATATAAAAGTCACGCCAATTAAAATATATACCTTCTGAATCGGTTTGAATTGATGTCTGGGTAATAACTGCTCTATTTCATACGACAATGATGACATCAGTTCTGCATTACTTCTATTTTCTCGTATCTGTCTTTTTTTCTGCTGTGCACAGATGCTGTATCAGCTGAAATTCAAACTTTTGCAATGGCATTTACCTGGAGGGTGAACATTTAGTCTTGCAGGCCTTTCGTTTTGAACAGCTCTGAATTTGGTAAAAAAAAAAGCTCTGACTCTGTCAGTAACTAAAAGCAGATCAGAACATAACTGGTTGTGCACAGTACACACTTGGACATAGTCTGATTAATCATCAGCATCTTCTATGTCTGTCATTGGATGTCAGGCCTTTATTGGGTGTCATAAGCAATGGACTGCTAAGGAAGTTTATTATTGCTACCTGCTGTGCCAATAACAGGTAGTCATCCAGGTGTAATTTACAGGTTGACAAGTTTGTTTCATATCTTGTACCTGCAAAGGTTCATGTTTTACAGGTGAACTTTGGAATAGGAAAAATCAATCAAACAGGAAATGAAAAAAATATGTCTTCTGTATAATCATAGAAGATGTTAATAAATTGTACATGTTCAAAAATTATATGATCATGATGATCCAAATATATGTAAATGCTATCTTTATTTATTAATATGATAAATGATTAAATTTATTATCAATTAAATTATATTTATTTTGTAATATATTTCAAATAAAAGTGCCATGTTTAAAGGGAAACTAAGAAAAATAACCAAATGTCATAAAATAAAGTCAAATAGAAAAAAATATGCTGTTGTCTTTTGTATAGTGTGGAAAATTTGCAATTCCTGTTATACCTTTTATCTAAAATTCACATGAAAATGATAAAATTGAAAGTCAAGTTTAGATACATTTTCATTATTTATTTACAGCTTTTTCTTCACTGATCTAAGATAATACACTACTGTTTAACAAATATAGGACAGAAAGTCACAAGACAAAACTCACATCTCTGTTTTAAGATAATTTTCTTTGATAAACATAAAATGTATGTTTCAAATTTTATTTTTAATTTTGTTGAATAATGATCATATTATTGCTATGAAAACAGACTGTCTTAAAGTAGTGGCTTCTTGGTGCCTAAAGATATTAGAATTTGATATTTATTCATTTAGTAATGATCTTAAATGAACAGTTTCCTACAATGAACTGTTTTCATAGAAAGATATTATTTTAAGGATTTCCTCTTCCTTGTTCAACATGTTCAAACAATAGTAACTGTCATGACTGTAAACCAATTAACTGAGCTGTGACGTTTGTCCTATCATAAACTGTAATTAAATAATGAATTCTTTATATAAATTGAAAACAGGTCTATAAATTTCATAGCAAATGTCCAGTAAAATTAAAAGAATCTCGTGTGATACTTAAGAGTCACTGCTTTAATATATATATATATATATATATATATAAAATAAAGTATAGTAATTAATAGAAAATAGTCTAATGTAAAAACATAATAATAATTAAAATACAAAGCTTACCAATAATATTATTACTAATGTATTTTAATTGTTTAAAATTCATTTTAATAGATTTTACCTGTAATTTTATGTTTTAATCCCTGTTGTACTTTATTACCCTTAATGAACCGATAAATACCTGACAATTGTATTACCCTTGTTTTTTCACATATTTCCCTAACCACAACAGGTGGTCTGATCAGGAACCTAATTGCCCAACATGTCAGACCAACAAAAAATGCTCAGCATTTTTCAGTTTATGTCCCAGCATATACTGTAGTTTCAGAGAAAGCGAAAAAGCGACTTTTAATTGTGTTCAAGTTCTCCTTCGTTCATGCCATGAATGTCCTATAAATGAATCAGAATAAAGTACTCTGATAACATTTTGCTGAATCAGTAAATATTATACATTTATTTCTCTGAGGGAGATATGAAGATTTGTTCACCAAAGAAAATTGATATTTTTCGAGGGCATCGTCCAAGGGATATATGACTTTGCGAGGATGAACAAATCTTCATTACTCCCTAAGCCAAGGGAAATGAATGTTATATTCCATTGCCTATACTTTTTGCAATCTGAACATAAAATAATAATTAACATACAATGTTTCTAATCCGCTTGGTTTTAAAACTAAACACCGCTTACACATTGATAAACAACACCAATAAAAGGTTAACTATTTGTTAAGGTTTGACAAGTTTTTCTCTGAATTGTTTTTACGTCTGAAAAAATTTTGAATTTGGAATTTGATACGACTGTCATACAAGTGAGAGGTTTGGCTAGCCATAAAACCAGGTTCAATCCACCATTTTCTACATAAGAAAATGCCTGTACCAAGTCAAGAATATGACAGTTGTTATCCATTCGTTTGATGTGTTTGAACTTTTGATTTTGCCATTTGATTGAGGACTTTCCTTTTTGAATTTTCCTCGGAGTTCAGTATTTTTGTGATTTTACTTTTGAACACAAAAATGACTATGATATCGATATTTAAAAAAACGTTCACAACGTAATTTACATTACCTGCGCGTAACGTTATACGAAGTAGTCCCGATCAGCAGAGGGGAATATGAATTTCAGAGGTGAATATGAATTTCAGAGATGAATATGAATTTCTGAGGTGAATATGAATTTTTGTTTAACGTCACGTGGGCTCGCAACCAATCAAATAGATATAGGAAGATGTGGTGTGAGTGCCAATGAGACAACTCTCCATCCAAATAACAATTTATAAAAGTAAACCATTATAGGTCAATGTACGGCCTTCAACACGGAGCCTTGGCTCACACCGAACAACAAAATGTTGATTTTGCCATCGATATTTACATTTGTGGAATAAGATATATTCATAATTTCTGAAATGTTTTGCCTTTATGTTTTATCATAGTTTTAAAAATAATAGGCAAAAATATAACAAACACATCGGTAAAATTTGATATTTAAGGGCAAAAACCCCTTTTAGAAGTCGTCCCACCAATTTTGATGAGAATATACAGCAGGTAGACCTCAACATTTTGAACATTTCTGTCCGTGTAGATTTTCTCTATTCATAATATTTTTTAAGATATTTGAAAAAACTTGCATTTGACCCTCATGCTCTCTTTTGCCATGTCGGCCATGTTGGTTGGCAGGTGGGGTCATGGGACACCTTTTATTAAAACTACATACCTTAATAATGATTGTTGCCAAGTTATATTTTTTTTTTTTTTTTTTTTGTTCACAATATTTCTTTATTTCTACATTAAAGTCTTTCACTTTTTTGTGCTTTCAATCAGATTTTTCATATCAAGTTATATTAAATTTGACACAGTAGTATCAGAGGAGAATATGTTTTATAAAGATAACGACGACGACGGCCGACGGACGACGGACGCAAAGTGATGAGAAAAGCTTACTTGGCCTTTGAGCCAGGTGAGCTAAAAATGAATCAGCGCAATAGACATCAGATGATAATAAAAGATTCCGGTAATGAGCTTACGTGACCAAAATGATCAGTTGAAGTACATTTTTTTTACTCCGAAACACCTCCTTTTATTTTATTCTTTGTTGATAACACATTGCTTTATGTTTGACAAAAAAGTCATTTATCTTTCTCTTTATGTAACTGGTTATCTAAAAAATACTTGCCACATTGGAACACCCAGTAGTGCAAACAAGTAATACTTCGACTATACAATCATTATCAAATAGAACTCTTAAACGGTATCTTAATATGGTCCCTTTTGAATCAACTGGTTTTTTCCATGATATTTGAATACTTCTGCTTGTCATACCAAGCATGACACTTGTAAGAACACTAGCCAATGTAGAAAATTAAATTTCCAGTAAACATCTGCGTAATGAGCTCATACACACATTATGCAAAAAATAAAGATAGAAACGATTATATGCATTCTATCCAAACTGTTATTCCTTACTGCTTTTAGATCTAAATTAAACTTAAAGGGGTACTAATCACTTTGACTTAAATAGATTTTGCTAGTTTAATTTTCATAAAATGTTGACAAAAATATAAAAATTTCAAGAAACTTGAACCACACAATTTACAGGAATAATTTGGATAAATAGCAGTTTTACAAACACTAATTTCGATCATTTAGAAGATTGATTTCCCTTTACAAAAATTATGTGATTTAAGCGTTCAGCTGATTGTTAAAAAGTTGACTCCGTTCGGTGTTCTGTACCCCTCTAAAGCCTATCAATCGTTGGAATACGATCTGGATTTTAGAAATAAGTTGGCTTCCAGTATCTTTGAATAGACTTAATTGTGGAAAGGTATTTTTATATACTTTTTTACCTTGTCAAATGCTGATTTTTATCACATTTATAAGTACCAACTATACAATTTATTGGACTTGTAGGTTCATTTTCAGCCTAACTATTCACACCAACACTTTTTTCTATGAACAACACATTACTCTATTATAGTTAAATAATTATCCTTTGCTGGCTTTCAATATATGGTCTTATGTTTCTGTTGTTATTCTACATTTAGCAATTTTAAAAGGTAAACATATTTAAATAAAACTTGCACAATCTCTCAACATAATCAAGTTTGGAATTTCGTTTCTAGTTGTCTTTGGTTTTTTATTTATGCATTTTTTTTTTTTATAATTTCGGAGATATGTGCTGGTGGCAGATATCTTTGAAAGTCTTCCGTTCATTTATTCACAACTTATTGAGACTATGGGCAATTTAGAGTTGAACTCAATATTCTTACATGCATATTGTAGAACCGTACCAGAACCTAAGATTACTGTCTCATTTACAATTTTATTCAATGATATCGATAACAAAACTATAACTTTAGACTATTAAAAAGGACGGACTGAATTGAAGAGTTATAGAAATGATGATCTACGAAGACTTGTTTACTGCATTATATTTTCATTACTGATTTACATAAGCATGAATAAAGGCAACAGTAGTATACCGGTATTTGAAATTCATAAATCGATAGAAAAAAAAAACAAATCCGGGTTACATACATGCAACACAACTTGATCCCGTCCAATACTGATTTGTAGAACATTGACAACTTCCACTAGAACAAATCATGGAACTGATACATTCGCTGTCAGCAGTACAGACCGCATTCAAACCCTTCTCTGTAAACAAGATTATCATAACAAATATTGTTAAATTAGTATAAATATGTTCTTTTTTTAAAAGGTATTATTTCTCCTGTTCTGACTCAATAAATCTTAAATAGTTGTTATGTTTATTATAATAGGTTGAAAATGAATATTATCTGTAATACGTTGTCTTTAAAAATTAACTATAACGTCAAATAGAGGTCACCGCAATATGCAAACTGTTTGAATAATTTAGTTTAGAAAGATATAACTTGAGGGAGGACTTCGCAGTATCGGATTTAGGCACCAGTCGGATATTTAAATGCATATTATACTAAGATAAATTGAGGCAAAGTAGTTTAACGATGTTTAAATCGCATGAATTAATTGAAAAGACATTTCAATGTTAAAAACAAAGAAACCGGATCTACTAAAAAAAAAAAAAGAAAGCGAAACTGGGTACGTCGACATTTTGTGTTCATTACTGATAAATATAACATAACTTACGTGCAATACAATTTGATCCTGTCCAATACTGATTTGTAGAACATTGACATATTCCACTTGAACAAGTAGTGGGACTGATACATTCGCTGTCAGCAGTACAGGCCACATTCACATTCTTCTCTGTAAAAAAAAACTTTTGTTACAAATTTGTTCATCGTAAACATTATTCTTTGTTATTTTTTTTGGTTATTTTTCTAACTTCATAATTGGAATACTTTCATCAATCTTGTTCTTTGTGCAAAAGAAGAAAGTTTGTTCAGACTACTTTTGTTCTCTCTTTCAATTATGAATCTATCAAATTTTACTGCTAAGTATTTATAGCGGTTTTCAAGATAACAAAAACAAATCTTTCCTTTTTCATCTATGTTTTATGTTTGCAATGTCGGCTATGTTAGACGGCAGACAGGATCATTGGTAACATTTGTTAAACTAGATTATCTTAATAATGATTGTGGCCAACTTCGGTTAAATTTTGCACAGTAGTTTCAGAGGAGAATATTTGTGTAAAAACTAAAGGACGACGGCCGACAGGTAAGAGGAAATGCTCACTTTGGCCCTGGTGGACAATGGAGCTAGAAATGTGAGAGGTATGTGTAAAGGAATCAGCAAGGAACCCAGCGATACAAACAATGGTAACAAAATTTATATTTTAGCGATTAGTGGTATAATATTATTGTCGTAAAGTAACTAGTTCTGCATGTTCATCTGAAATTGTATTCATAATTTCTATAAAGAATAGACACTTATCTGTAGTGCAAGATGATCCTGTCAAATACTATTCTGCATTTACAAGCCCCACCTGCACAAGTCATTGGACTATTTTGTGTTCATTACTGATAAATATAACATAACTTACGTGCAATACAATTTGATCCTGTCCAATACTGATTTGTAGAACACTGACATATTCCACTTGAACAAGTAGTGGGACTGATACATTCGCTGTCAGCAGTACAGGCCGCATTCACATTCTTCTCTGTAAAAAAAACTTTGTTATAAATTTGTTCATGGTAAACATTATTCTTTGTTAATTTTTTTTTATTTTTCTAACTTCATAATTGGAATACTGCAATAAATCTTGTTCTTTGTGCAAAAGAAGAAAGTTTGTTCACACTACTGTTGTGCTCTCTTTCAATTATGAATCTATCAAATTTACTGCTAAGTATTTATAGCGGTTTTCAAGATAATAAACAAATCTTTCCTTTTACACCTATGTTTTATGTTTACCATGTCGGCTTTGTTAGACGGCAGGCAGGGCATTGGTAACATTTGTTAAACTAGATTATCCTCATAATGAGTGCGGCCAACTTTGGTTAAATTTTGCACAGTAATTTCAGAGGAGAATATTTGTGTAAAACTAATGGACGAAGGCGGCCGACAGGTAAGAGGAAATGCTCAGTTTGACCCTGGTGGACAGGGGAGCTATAATTGTGAGAAGTATATGTAAAAGAATCAGCAAGGAACCCAGCGACACAAACAATGGTAACAAAATCTATATTTTAGCGATTAGTTGTATTATGTTATTATCGTAAAGTAACTAGTTCTGCATGTTCATCTGAAATTGTATTCATAATTTCTATAAAGAATAGACACTTATCTGTAGTGCAAGATGATCCTGTCAAATACTATTCTGCATTTACAAGCCCCACCTGCACAAGTCATTGGACTAAGACATTCATTATCAGTATAAGAGTTTACACCAACACCCTTTCCTATAAACGAAAGAATGTAAATACCTTGCAAGTCCTTGCAGTTTTATGTTGGATTATAACGTTTTTATAGAGCTAAGTACCTTGTCTTAATGATTGTACAATATATTTTTGTTTACCTTTTTGTTATTCTATTTATCGACACTATAAGACAAGCTTTGAGGTTTAACATGTTCAACTGTGCTACATAATCACGTGATTGTTTCAAGTCAATGATCCCGTAATTGGTTGTCTTCCGTTATATCGTATACTTTTTTAGCATTTCAAAATAAGATGTACATGGCAGATACCTTTGAAAGTTCTTTTTAACTTTATTCAAAACTTTGTACACTCCAAGAAATTAGAGTTGGACATGAATACATTTATTGATGAAGATCATTCGTATGCCTCTAGCTGTTCTGTGATGGATTACTATATCGTTTATGTATATATCCTCACAGATCTTTATATTCAATTATCAATAAAAAGCTACAATGCTACAATGCTAGATAACTACAAAGGAATTGATACTGATAAATATAAACTAATCTTACGTGCAATACAATTTGATCCTGTCCAATACTGATTTGTAGAACACTGACATATTCCACTTGAACAAGTAGTGGGACTGATACATTCGCTGTCAGCAGTACAGGCCGCATTCACATTCTTCTCTGTAAACAAAATTTTGTTATAAATTTGTTCATGGTAAACATTATTCTTTGTTAATTTTTTTTCCTTTTTTTCTCACTTCATAATTTGAATACTGCAATAAATCTTGTTCTTTGTGCAAAAGAAGAAAGTTTGTTCACACTACTGTTGTGCTCTTTTCAATTATGAATCTATCAAATTTACTGCTAAGTATTTATAGCGGTTTTCAAGATAATAAACAAATCTTTCCTTTTACACCTATGTTTTATGTTTACCATGGCGGCTTTGTTAGACGGCAGGCAGGGGCATCGGACACATTTGTTAAACTAGATTATCCTCATAATGAGTGTGGTCAACTTTGGTTAAATTTTGCCCAGTAATTTCAGAGGAGAATATTTGTGTAAAACTAATGGACGAAGGCGGCCGACAGGTAAAGAAAAAGCTCAGTTTGACCCTGGTGGACAGGGGAGCTATAATGTGTGAAGTATATGTAAATAGAATCGGCAAGGAACCCAACGACACAAACAATGGTAACAAAATCTATATTTTAGCGATTAGTTGTATTATGTTATTATCGTAAAGTAACTAGTTCTGCATGTTCATCTGAAATTGTATTCATAATTTTATAAAGAATAGACACTTACGTGTAGTGCAAGAAGATCCTGTCAAATACTATTCTGCATTTACAAGCCCCATCTGCACAAGTCATTGGACTTAAACATTCATTGTCAGTATAAGAGGTTACACCAACACCCTTTCCTGTGAACGAAAGAATGTAAATACCTTGCAAGTCCTTGCATTTTATATTGGATTATAACGTTTTCATAGAGCTAAGTACTTGTCTTAATGATTGTACAATATATTTTGTTTACCTATTTGTTATTCTATTTATCGACACTTTAAAACAAGCTTTGAGGTTTAACATGTTCAACTGTGCTACATAATCACGTGATTCTTCAAAGTCAATGATCACGTAATTGGTTGTCTTCCGTTATATCGTATACTTTTTTGCATTTCAAAATAAGATGTACATGACAGATACCTTTGAAAGTTCTTTTAACTTTATTCAAAACTTTGTACACTACAAGAAATTAGAGTTGGACATTGCATACATTTTTATTGATGAAGATCATTCGTTTGCCTCTAGCTGTTCTGTGATGGATTACTATATCGTTTATGTATATATCCTCATAGATCTTTATATTCAATTATCAATAAAAAGCTACAATGCTAGACAACTACAAAGGAATTGATATGTCTTTATCATCAATAGAAACTAATCTTACTTGCAATACAATTTGATCCTGTCCAATACTGATTTGAAGAACATTGACATCTTCCATGTAAACAAGCCATTGGACTGATACATTCGCTGTCAACAGTACAGGCCGCATTCACATTCTTCTCTGTAAACACAATATTATTATAAATTTGTTCATGGTAAACATTATTCTTTATTAAAAGGTTTTCCTTTTCTTTTTCTCAGTTTATAATTTGAAATACAGTAATAAATCTTGTTCTTTTACCTCTATGTTTTATTTTCTGCCATGTCGGCCATGTTGGATGACAGGCGGGGTCATCGGACACATTTGTTAAACTAGATATCCTAGTGATAATTGTGGTCAATTAGTTAAATTTTGCCCAGTAGTTTCAGAGGAAAATATTTTTGTAAAAATAAAAACACGGCGACGGCCGACAGCTAAAGAAAAAAGCTTACTTTTCTTTTTTTAACAGATAAGCTAAAATGTGTGACGTATATCTAAATACAACAACAAGGAACCCAACGACAACAAAAACTTAAAAAATTCTATATTCAAGCAATTGGTTTGCTAAAATTGTCGTAAAGTTACAATTTCTGCATGTTCATCTGAAAACGTAATCATAACTTTTATATAGAATTAAATCTTACGTGCAGTGCAAGAAGATCCTGTCCAATACTGATTTGTAGGGCATTTACAAGCCCCATCTGCACAAGTCATTGGACTTAAACATTCATTGTCAGTATTACAGGTTACACCAACACTCTTTCCTGTGAACGAAAGAATGTAAATACCTTGCAAGTTTTTGCATTTTATATTTTATTTTAATATTATTATAAAGCTAGGAACCTTGTCTTAATGATTTTACAATATATTTTTGTTATTCTATTTACTGACAACTATAAGAGAAGGTGTGGGGTTTAAAACAAAACATTTTTAACATGTTTAACCCAGCTACATAATCACGTGATTCTTCAAAGTCAAGGATCACGTCATTGGTTTTCTTATTTTATATCGTTTATGTTTTTTGTCATTTCAAAATAAGATGTACATGACAGATACCTTTGAAAGTATTTTTTAAATTTATTCAAACCCTTTTACACTACAAGAAATGTGAAGTTGAACACATTGCATAAATATATTTATTGATGAATATCGTACGTTTACCTCTAGCTGTTCTTCGGGGATTGCATTCTTGGATTTCTATATCGTTTACGTATATATCCTCATAAATTTTTATAATTAATTATCAATAACAAAGCTATTATAATAGTCAACTACAAAGGAAAGACTGATTTAAGGAACTGTATGGCAATGATTAAATATGAAGACTTAGTTCTGAGTTTACATGTATTACGGATAAATAGAAACTAATCTTACTTGCAATACAATTTGATCCTGTCCAATACTGATTTGAAAACATTGACATCTTCCACTTGAACATGCCAAGGGACTGATACAGTCGCGGTCAGCAGTACAGGCCGCATTCACATTCTTCTCTGTAAACAAAATGTTATTATAGATTTGTTCATGGTAAACATTATTCTTTATTAAAAGGTTTTCTTTTTCTTTTCCTAACTTCATAATTTGAATACAGTCATCAATCTTGTTCATTGTGCAATATAAGAAAGTTTGATCAGAACACTTTTTGCCCTTTTTCAATTATGAATCTGTTAAGTTTTTTCTAAGTATTTATAACTGTTTTCAAGATAATAGACATAACTTGCATTTTACACCTATGTTTTATTTTTAGTCATGTCGGCCATGTCGGATGACAGGCGGTGTAATCGGACATATTTGTTAAACTATATATCTTAATGATGAGTGTGGTCAAGTTTGGTTGAATTTTGCCCAGTAGTTTCAGAGGAGAATTTGTTGGTGAAAATTAAAACACAACGACGGACAACAGCTAAAGAAAAAAACTTACTTTGCCCTTTTAAACAGTTAACTTAAAAATGTGTGAGGTATATGTAATTGAACTAGTAATGAACCCAACGACAAAAAAAAAAAAAACGTAAAACTTCTATAGTTAAGCAAATGGTTTAATAAAATTGTCGTAAAGTTACAAGTTCTGCATGTTCATCTGAAAACGTAATCATAACTTTTATATATAATTAATTCTTACGTGCAGTGCAAGACGATCCTGTCCAATACTGATTTGTAGCGCATTTACAAGCCCCATCTGTTCAAGTCATTGGACTTAAACATTCATTGTCAGTATTACAGGTTACACCAACACTCTTTCCTGTGAACGAAAGAATGTAAATAACTTGCAAGTTTTTGCTTTTTTAATATTCTATTATAATATTATTATAGAGCTAAGTATCTTGTCTTAATGATTGTACAATATATTTTTGTTTACCTTTTTGTTATTCTATTTATCAACACTATAAGAGAAGGTTTGAGGTTTAAAACATAACCTTTTTAACATGTTTAACCCCGCTACATAATCACGTCATTGGATGTCTTACGTTATATCGTATACGTTTTTTGGCATTTCAAAATAAAATGTACATGACACCTTTGAAAGTAGTTTTTAAATTGATTCAAAACCTTTTACACTACAAGGAATTTGAGGTTGGACACATTGTATACATATATTTATTGATGAAGATCGTACGTTTGCCAGAAAACTAAAGACTAAGCAACACGAACCCCACCAAAAACTTGGGGTGATCTCAGGTGCACCGGAAAGGTAAGCAGATCCTGCTCCACATGTGGCACCCGTCGTGTTGCTTATGTTATTACAAATCCGGTAAATAGTCTAATTCGGTAAGTCACATTCGTGAAAAGGGAAGGGTATTGTAGTTACGACATAAGGAACATATCCGATATCATATGTGAAACGGTTATTCCATAACGGTCAACCAACTCGTGATGGCGTCCGTAAAATTTACGAAGGATGATTTCAACTTCACCATTTGGAACTCTTGGTTTAATAGCTTCCTTGTGAGCAGCAATCCTCTATCAAGGAAATCATGATAGGAAACACAAGCCCGGGAATATCGTATCAATTGGGAGATATATACTCCGTATGCAGGCGCTGCTGGAATGTTGCTACATAGAAATGGAAAGTTCACAATTGGGAAGCTGAAATCATCTCTTTTGTCGTAAAGTTTTGTTTTCAACCGACCCTCATTGTCAATTTCTAGATGTAAGACAAGATATGAGGCCGACTTAACTGTATCTGTAGTATCCTTTAAATGCTTTGGTTCTACTTGCAGTTTTCTTATCTTTAAAAACGTTATTCTAGAGGTAGGTAACAGACTTTTATTGATACCAATTGTGCATCTTCGTTTTTTATCTGTTAATTTACTGAACGATATTAAAGGGAGATGGGTCGAGAGTTGTGCATTAAATAAATACTACATAGCTGAGAGGGTGATAGAGCAGATTGTTACCCCGAGAAAACATTGTCAACTGAGGCGAAGGCAAGGTTGACAATGTCGTTTCGAGGGGAAACAATCTGCTCTATCACCCTCTCAGATAAGTTTTATTTAATTTATTATACTGAATGCTCTGTTATTACTGTCTATTAAATTTCAAATTCAAAGTAATAAACTATGACGTCTTGTACACACCAACCATCCGTAGTCAATAAAGCGCATACTTGATCAAGCGTCTCCGTGAAGTAAATTTATCAAAAAAACTTTTTACACTCCAAGTAAACTAGAGTTGGACATATTGCATATATATATTTATTGATGAAGATCGTACGTTTGCCTCTAGCTGTTCTGTGATGGTTATATATATCCTCATATATTATAGAAAATATCATCAATAGCTTAGCTATAATGCTAGATAACTATAAAGGAAAGACTGTATTAAGGAACTGTATAGAAGTGATTAAATATGAAGACTTTACACTAGGTTTTATATGTATTACTTACTTGCAATACAATTTGATCCTGTCCAATACTGATTTGAAGAACATTGACATATTCCACTTGAACAAGCCATGAGACTGATACATTGGCTGTCAGCAGTACAGGCCGCATTCACATTCGTCTCTGTAAACAAAAGTTTATAATAGATTTGTTCATGGTATAAATTATTCTTAATTAAAAAGTGTTTTGATTTTTCTAACTATATAATTGGAAAACAGTCATAAATCTTTTTCTTTGTGCAAAAAAAAAAAAGTTTGATCAGACTCCTTTTTGCCCTCGTTCAATTATGAATCTATGAAATTTTACTGCTAAGTATTTATAGCGGTTTTCAAGGTCATAAACAAAACTTGCATTTTACGATACGATTTTGAGTGGTAAATACAATAGCCGTATGTTAAGTTGGTGCATTTAAGACCTTAACTAATGGCTTATTTATTTATTGATCGATACATAGAAAAGGTGTGGGGTATACCTCAATGAGAGAGGAACCAAACCACATAAATGTTCAAAAAACATCTCAAAAAAGTAAAATAACAAAAATACCGAACCCCAAGGAAAATTCAAAAAGGAAAGTAAGTCCCTTATCAAATGGCAAAATAAAAAGCTCAAACACATCAAACGAATGGAAAACAACTGTCATATACCTGACTTGGTACAGGCATTTCCTTATGTAGAAAATGGTGGATTAAACCTGGTTTTATAGCTAGCTAAACCTCTCACTTGTATGACAGTCGCATACAATTCCATTATATTGACAACAATATGTGAACAAAACAAATAGACATAATAGGTAAATATGTCACAATTAGGGGTAAAGCAGTCAACATTGTGTTATAATCTTAATCACTATAAAAACAAAGAAAGATAAAGAAAAACAAAATGGCATATAGACAAAGCACATAAGCAAAAATGAAAGACAAAAATACAAAAAATAACGGTAACACAATAACACAATAGCGGGATGTATAAGTACCGAGCCACGCGAAGAGAATATTACCAAAAATAGACTAAAAAGTAAAGTAAATAATTTACAAAGACAAATAAAAGAACACTATAACATTAAGATGATAAACAACGTCAGTACCTATAATCTAAACTTCAAGACCATCGTAAATTATTTGTAAAGTTGATACGGAATATTTATCAACAAGGTCTTGGTATCTTCCGATGAACTTTTTTTTTAGAAAAAGGACGAGACGTTCTTTGACATAACCCATGTTCATCAACTTTCTGCTCAGACACTTGTGACGTAAGTTAACAATAAATTTTAGATCCTTTTTATAAAATTATTAAGTTTGCTTATATAAACCGATAGAAAGAAGTACTCCTCACGTGCAGCACAAGTCAATCCCGTCCAGTATTGATTTATAGCACATTTGCAGATCCCATCTGTACAAGTCATTGGACTCAGACATTCATTAGCATCCTTACAGTTTATACCAACACTCTTTCCTGTAAACAAAACAGTTAAAATGCTTTGTCTGTATTTATTTTCTCCTGATGATTTTATTATACAGCTACGTAACTAAATTTTTCTGATATTAATTGTGCGTTTTCATTTTCGTTTTGTTATTCTACTGATTGGGTTTAAAAGGGGACGATTGAGATTTTTAAAAATCCTCATTCTTAAGGCAATATTGACATTATATTAATGTGCCTATTGTTTATAGGTTCATCTTTGGTCATACCGCATCCACCGTGTCTTTGTATTTCTATTTTCCTGGCTTTCAGATTATTATGTTTTTGAGCGTTGCTTATTAAGTTAACCCGGTAGCTTTGGACGCACGAAGTTTGTAACGTGTTACTTTCTTTTAATTTAAAAGTATTGTTTTAACATGTTTAATATGAGAAAATCAAAAGTAATGACTGAGTTGAAGAACTTAAGTACATGGATTATCTATAAAGACTATATAAATACAACTTACGTTCAGCACAATATAATCTTGTCCAATACTGGTTTTTAGAACATTGACAACTTCCACTAGAACAGGTCAAGGGGAATATGCATTCGATATTTGAAGTACTAGCTGCATCCACTTTTTTCTCTGGAAACGAAATATATTGAGTATTGATAAAATAACAAAAACATTAAGTAAACAATTACAAATTATGTCATCTGAAAATGATAAACAACCCTTTAATTGTGTAAACTATCTACACAATGATTATTGTTTAATTGTTTAATGAGGAAAGGTGAATGGTGCAGAAGGAATGTTGTATTGTGTTTAAATTAAATTTTTAAATTCCTTTAAACATTAAATTATTGGAAAACTTAAATAGTGCAAATTATGAATTATTGAAATGGGAAAAGGCAAAAGCGGAATAATCGTGTATAGGGGATTGTGTATGGTGTCAATTGGAAGGTTTCACTCCTCAGCGACTTTATGAAGGATGTTTATGCTTTTACTTTTCTGTGTACGCCAGATATGGATTTTATCATGAATTCCAAATTGTTCAATCTATGAAAAGCGGGGCATTTTGAATGACGTCGTCAAGTCTGAAACCAAAATGATAACGAATTCCGAGAATATCTTTGAACTTCAAATATAAATTGAACTTCCATCCTTAACGGATTCAAAGTACAACGGTAGTACAACGGGCACATGGAGGCAAATGATACAGTAATCATACCTCATGAACGTGATAATGAGAACCTATAGAAGAAATTGTCTTTTTGAAACACAGTTTTGAATGAGGAAATAAGCATTATAAAGCTTCAACATTTTAGACTTTAATTGATTCATTGACTATTCAAGAAATTATATCCTAAATGTTTGAATTGAAGTTAATTTCACATCAGAGATATTGACCCATACAGTGAAATATCTACAAAAAATTACATTGAGGTTATATTTTTAGCAACGGCGTCATGTTTGTTTAAAAATCAAAATTTTCGATTTTATTTATAAACTCGATAAAACAAGGAGCATTCACAGAAAGTTTGGTTGAAATCTGTTCAGTGGTTTCCAATCATAAAATTTTAACAGTTTACGTCGACAACAGAAGACGGGTGACGAACGTTTAGTGATGGACATATGTCCATTCGACCTAAAAGAAATTAACCAAACAAAGCAACACAAAATATTCTTAACACATCTTTTCATTTTTAAAATCAAATGAAAAACCTATTATAGTAATACATAGAAATAAAACTTACTTGCAGTACTGGTGAGTCTTGTCCCACACTGATTTGTAAAGCATTTACATTTTGTGATGGGTGCCACATGTTGAGGAGGAACTGCTTATCCCTCTTTGGCACCTCAGTTCAACCCCTCCCCCGCTCATATTCTTTTTTGTTGGGATTCGTGTTGCTCAGTCTTTAGTTTTCTATGAAAATGTTCGTCTTTTTGTCGTTTTTTTTGGGGCGGTGGTTTTTGGGGCCAAATACAATACAATTCATGGGTAGCAAAAGTTGATCATGATCAATATAGATTTTATATATAATGAGTGGGATAAATAAACTGAGAACCATACAACATAGAGAAACTTATTCGAAATTCACATGGGATGTCAAACTTAAATCACATTCATCATGTTCATGATGTTAAAAGAAATACAACTTACTAGGAGCACAAATTGAACCTGTTCAATACTCCCAAAATTACAGCTACAACGTTCACCTGCAGCCCTTATTTCTAAAAGACAATCAGGGATTTCAGCAATCCTTCTCCTTCTTCCTCTTTCTGAAATTTGAATACTGTTAGTATCGGAGCGTTTAAATGAATCTCCATAATATGTTAAAGCAACACCTTTTCATTTCTTTATTTAAGATAGCCTCCAAAAATACAGGTGGTGACATTTGACTAATGGATACCTTTTGTTCAATAACTCACCGCAAATTATGTTTGGCATGTTGCCAAGAGGTCCAACAATATCGACTCCTGGAGGCTCATCTCAAGGCATCTGATCTCAACATATATAAGTATAAAAATGCACAAGTATCAAAAATGTTATTATCAAGTATTTTATATTATGAATTCTTTATCTACATGTACATGATGTAATAAAACATTTCTATCGAAATTTTTTTTTGTTCCATATGGAAATGCCATACCTTTAAATGTTTCTAAAAATACACCAAAATCATCCAGCGGAATCACTGCAATAAAGGTTACACCCCCTATCTGAAGTATAAAATTATTTATTTTTGAATTTAAATATTTATTTAAATGCCTTTATATCCCATCTATAATATATAACATCATTAGGGATTTTTACCATGCCAAATTCATTTCAGAGGTGATATAATGTACCTACAAGACCCAATGGTCTCGGAACATTTTACTGCGATTTTGAAATAAAAAAAAATGAACAAGGTGATAATCACTACAAAAAGGAATGCTTCCATACAGAATATAGAAAAAAGAAGGGGCATTTGTCACCTGATTTTCAAATTTTGCTATTCTGAAAACCATATCACACACTTTGAGGTTACCACATCCATACAAACATAATGTAGTTGTGCCCCTTGAACATAAGCAAAATTCCCCAAAATAGCTGTTTTCCAGCATTTTGTTCTCCAAACCTTCCACTTAATGATTTCATTTTTAGTTTACAGGTTCATAGTAGCAAGTTACAGATAAAGTTTGAGTTTGAAGTTGATAAAATTTTTATTTATTTTAGTTATGCCTTTTAAAAATAGCAGATTTGACCAAAATATTATCTTCCCGGACTTTTAATTCCACGGCTTCAAACAAATCATTTACTTTTTTGTATGCAAGTTTAAGATGACATGTTACAGTTCAAGGTTGAGTTTTATATTGATAATATTATGTGTACAAATTGTATTGGAGTTATATCCCCTTGGAAATGATCAAAATCCTCAAAATATCTGTTTCCATGACATTTACAAGTCATGCTTCAACTAAATTATTGAATGTCAAAATCGTTAAAATAGCCAGCATTTTGTTAACTGAATTATAAGATTTTTGGTAGGCACTCAGATGATCAAGAAACAGCTCATGTTTGAGTTTAATATTTTTGTTCATCAGATTATTATGGGAGTTAAGTCCCTTGGGTATAATAAAAATTATCAAATATATCAGTTTTCCTGAATTGTAACCGCATGTAAATTGATTTTTAGTTTTCAAGTTCTGAGTGACAATTTCAAGTTTCATGTCAATCAAATTAGCCTCATATATGGCCGTAGGAATAAGGAACAATGCTGAGCAATTAGAAACAAGATTTCAAAAATTAGAGGGCTATTTAGAAGCTGAAATTATAGTTATCGAACACGTAAGACATATTATGATTTAAAAAAAATAAACACAAGTTGTAGCATATAATGGGAAGATTTCTACATTTATGGCATATTATGTAATACATACATATATTTATTGTGATATGGTATAACTCAATTGACTTATTCTAATTCAATGGTTAATCTTCAGCAAAAACGATAACAATCTGATTCTATGAACAATAAATTGTATTGAAATAAATGGGGAATGTGTCCATGGGACACAGATGATGCCCCCGCTTGCATATAAAGTTGTAAAGGGACATAACTCAGGAACTGTAAAAGTGATACTAACCAAATTTGTACTGATTTTGTGGTAATAAGCATTGGGTATACGTTTCATAACATTTACTTGAGGCAAACTTAAGTCAGAGAACGGAAGTAAAAAATCCAACATTTTTTCCATTTATAAAAACTCTAGAACAGTATAGGTGACGCCAATAAAAATCAAACTTGACCTGTGTTTTGTGGTAATAAGCATTGTGTTTAAGGTTCATGAAATTTGGTTGAGGCAAACTAAAGTTGGAGAACGGAAACAAAAAATTCAGCAATTTTTCCATTTGTAAAGGGACATAACTCTAGAACAGTACAAGTGACGCCACCAAAATTCAAACTTGATCTGAGTTTTGTGAAAATAAGCATTGTGTATAAGTTTCATAACATTTGGTTGATGCAAACTAAAATTAGAGAACGGAAACGAATAATTTAGCAATTTTTCCATTTGTTAAGGGGCATAACTCTAGAACAGTAAAAGTGACACCACCAAAATTCAAACTTGATCTGGGTTTTGTGGTAATTAGCATTGTGTATAAGTTTCATAACATTTGGTTGATGCAAACAAAAGTCAGAGAAGGGAAACAAAAAATGTAGCAATTTTTCCATTTGTAAAGGGGCATAATTATAGAACGGTAAAAGTCACGCCACCAAAATGCAAACTTGATATGTGTTTTTTAGTAATAAGCATTGTGTATCAGTTTCATAACATTTGGTTGAGGCAAACTAAAGTTAGAGAACGGAAACCAATTTTGGGACGTACGTACGGACGGACGTACGAACGTACAGACGTACAGACAGACAAGGGTAAAACTTAATGCCGCCTCCGCTACGGCGGAGGCATAAAAAGAGCAAAAAAGTAGTGAATAGCTGAAGCAACAGTGACCTAGGGTATGTGCTGCAGCTACACAACTTGTGTTACTCTTTTTAACTAGTAAAAAATGTAAGCACAATTCAATTTTAAAATTGTATCAACTTTTAGAAAAAAAGTCTAAAAAGTAATTTTTGAGTTCACAGAAAATAATGCATAATTATATATTTTCGAAACACAGATATATAATTGAAATATCAACTTTTACACTTTTTGTTGTTCAATCAATCATGTAAGGAAAGTCGCGAAATGTAACAAACCCATTTAAGCTGAAGGTTTGCTTATCACTAATTGATAATAAGTTACATATACATTTATAATAAGCAACAACTGCTCAAACGTAGTACTAAAGTATAGACTATAATACAAGTCATGACAAAAAAAAAAAATCATTTCTTCAAGCAATCTCACAATTCTGAAAACATCTTGCCCATTTTTTGTACCACAGAACACATTAATTTTTTATCATTCGAAACTCTTGGCTTACCACAAGCATTTTTAGACATAAGAACATCAATAAATCCTTCTTCTCCTTTACGAACATAGATAAGTTTCAAATGAGCACAGTTCAAACCTGATCCAGCAATATTCTCTGCTGTTGTCATTTTCATTACACCACTAGCAATAAGGGGATGAAAGCTTGGCAAGTTTTTAGCTTTTGCCTTGATGAAGTTTTCTTGCAGCAAATGAGAATTTGAATGGTAACACTGTTTAAGCAATTGTTCTGAAGTTACATTAGCAGCAATAAGTATTTTATCAAGCATATTTACATCATTTACAGCATTGTGTGTATTATATTGCTCCTTACAAAAATGTTGTGCTAAAAATGGCTGATTATATTTTTCTATTTTTGAAAAGCCTTATCTAAAAACAGCCAATGAGTCTACAATCCAATTACAATCCGAGTAAAATTATCAAACATATTACAGTTATAAACAGCTGTTGACAAAACCCGAAAATCAAATTTTCCCCCAATATGTGTATAAGTACAGCATTACTAAATTGATTTAACCACATAAAAAAATCAGATATGGCGACATTTATATTAACAAAGTTTAGTTCAACTTCTTTGTAAAAAAGCTTTTGTCCATCCCAAACAATACCAGTCACCTTTTCGGGTTCATTTGACATTGGTAGTTGTGTTGGTATGTAACGGTTGAAACTGGTTTGAGATTTGTGTTCTCTGACTGCTATCTGTACTATGTGCCGAGTATTATTTCTTCTGACTAAAATATAGAGAAAATCAATGTAAGAATTTTAGTTTTTTTCCAGATGTTTTTCCAAGATTATTGAGCTTGTTTTAGGTGCTAGTGGTCATTATGAAATTGTGTTGATGTTAAAATATTTGATCAATGTCATGTATGTTGAAGATATCCCTGCAACTTTTAGACGAAGAACATTAATATAAGCATTGTTCCATTGATTCAACTTTGAATAAGTTTTAATATGTCTCATTGACGCATACGCCATTCCTTCCTTTTTCATATTGTCTACAGTATCCCTTTGTTACATATTTATAAGGAACCTAATGTAGTTATACAGATGACCTCTATTGTTACGATTAAGGAGCCATGATAAACAATGAAAGATATAATACAAAAGTTACCACTAGTTTTTTTTATTATACCTCAGTTATCATTTTCATTAAAAATTAAGTACACAATATTTTCACTATTTTTCAAATTGCAAGCGTTGAACTATTTGACCGGTCAAAAGTTTCCAACTATTGGACCTCGGAGAAACTATTTGACCGCAAGCGTCATTATATTTCGCGGAATTTCAAATGCAGCTACGGGATAGGATAATGTCAAGAATACCGCGGGAGTTACGACGTCGCGTTTTACCTGTTGTATCTAGGGTTGACATCAGTGCGGGACGTAGCATTAGCATTCAGAATATATATATATATATATATGAAGTAAACGTGAAAAATTATGGTTGGGTTTTGCTTTTATATTACGATAGTTGATTTATCCCCGCCATTTATTGTCTGTTTTCTCTTTCCGAATCGGTATAATAAAACACTTACTGACTAGATATTTGAGGAATAGTAAGTTTATTGTCCCCTCGGATACAACTATTGCCCTCGGCTACGCCTCAGGGCAATAGTTGCACCTTGGGTACAATAAACTTACTAATCCACACATATCGAGTCAATAAATATAAAATATATAGATTATTGATGGTTTTCTTCACGAGATTGATTTTCTCACTCTAGCGTTAACGTCGAGAGTGGAAAAGCGATTGAGTGAAGACGACCAGTTATAATCTATTAATTGCTGTTTTGCCTATAACTTTAGTGACGTTTGCGTTGACAATGCTTAGAGATTAGCAATAGTTTGAATCATTATCGCTGTTTTTGTATAATGAAACTTCTTGCTTTTGATTTTCAAAGGAAAAATGAACAAAACAGCGATAATTTATAATATTGATGTCAATGTGCAAGTAATTATCTTTAAAATTATTCTCTTTCCGTTTATGGTTTCAGAAAAAATACTTACTCAAATCTGTAGTTTCTAAATCAATGACAACAAAGGTTGGGTTGTCTAAAGAGGGCACTGACGTATATAAAGGCTTGGGGATAGCATCTGGAATCCTCTCAATGTCCTCAGCTTGGTCACTTAAACTTATTTCTATAAAAGATAATAAAACAGATGCATTATGGTATTATAAACAAAGGACCCTTTCCATCCATTTCTAAACTTTCTTTACACCAGGGATCTTTTAACGACTTGTGTAACTGTTGATATTGCCTTACATTTGTATATATGTGACACTGTCTACCTTAGCAAAGAATACTATTCAAACCGGTGCAAGGGGCCGTCTTGAAACTTGCATTGAGGTGCGAATAAGTTCTCTATGTTGAAGATCTCACTGTAATAGTCCGGATGTAGAACAGCAATAAAAGCGCTGTTCCTTTACTGTAACTTTTGTACCTTTGTTTAACTTGTGTCAGGATCTTGTTAACCATATCCCTTCTTATCCATTATAATATATTTATGTTTTTGGAACAAAATTCTTAGTAAATCCCTATAAAAATCACTTGACTCTTATTGCACTCACTAGATTCATAGCTGGCTCCTTCTGTTGCCTCACAGGCTCCTTTGGAGGTAGTTTTTCTTCTTTTAGTTTTAGACGTCGTAATTTATGTTCTGGTAATTTGGATTTTATTTGCCTTTTTCTCTTTCGTTGTCTTTCTTTAAATTGTAAGGAACTGTAAAACTTCCAGGAGAAAGTCCATGTCTTTTGAATGTCTGTAAATACAAAAAAGATGTATATTAATCAAATATTTTGGTCTTGTATAATTACATCTTTAAAGATTTTGGACTTTGTTAGGGGGAGGCTCAATCTTCAGTAATCGAAATATAATTCAATAAATTTGTTAGCCCTCAGTCAAAATACAAGAAGAGTGCACACTCTGAAATGTCTCGCCTTCTTTACTAACCATTGATATTATGTTGATAGTCCTAAATAGAAAGCTTCACTACAACTATTCCATTATCTTAACATGATCCAAGAAAATGAGGTCAAGGTCATATAAACCAAACGAGAAATACATGTACACCTTACAATGATTCAATACACTAAATAAAGTTGACCTATTGCTTATAGTTTCTAAGAAAGAAAACTAAACATTGCCAATGAACCATGATAATGAGGTCAAAGTCAGATGAACCATGTCAGGCAGACATGTACAGCTTACAATCCTTCCATACAACAAATATAGTTGACCTATTGCTTATAGTTTAAGAAAAAACAGACCAAAACACATAAACTTAACACTGAGCAATGAACTGTGAAAATCAGGTCAAGGTCAAATAAAACCTGCGAAACTGACATTTACATCATAAAATATTTCCATACACCAAATATAGTTGACCTATTGCATATAATATTAGAAAAAAAGACCAAAACTCAAAAACGTAACTTTGACCAATGAAACGTGAAAATGAGGTCAAGGTCAGATGACACCTGCAAGTTGGACATGTACACCTAACAATCATTCCATACACAAAATATAGTAGACCTATTGCATACAGTATAAGAAAAACAGTCCAAAACACAAAACTTAACTATAATCACTCAACCATGAAAATCAGGTCAAGGTCAGATGACACCTGCAAGTTGGACATACACACCTTACAATCCTTCCATACACCAAATATACTAGACCTATTGCTTATAGTATCTGAGATATGGAACTGACCACCAAAACGTAACCTTGTTCACTGATCCATGAAATGAGGTCGAGGTCAAGTGAAATTTGTCTGACGGGCATAAGGACCTTGCAAGGTACGCACATACCTTATATAGTTATCCTATTACTCATAATAAGAGAGAAATTAACATAACAAAAAATTTTCACTTTTTTTTCAAGTAGTCACTGAACCATGAAAATGAGGTCAAGGACAATGGACATGTGACAGACAGAAACTTCGTAATTAAAGGCATCTATATACAAAGAATGAAGCATCCAGGTCTTACACCTTCTAATATATAAAACTTTTAAGAAGTTAGCTAACACCGCCGCCGCCGTTGCCGCCGCTAGATCACTATCCCTATGTCAAGCTTTTTGCGACAAAAGTCGCAGGCTCGACAAAAAACAGGACAAAAATTGAAGTAGAAGAATACGGATTTCATAATTTATAATGTTTGATCTACGACACAGATTTCGTTTTGCTAAATACATGTAGTAATGCATTTCATTGATACATCAGGGTTGTCATAACTAATAATCCCAGTATTTAAAAAAGAAAAATAATTTCTGACTGATAATACCATTTTTAAATTTACAGATAAATTCAATTGTCCAATTGTAGAAATATATTAGCTAAATGATGAATTGTAATGGGATTTCCAATTGAATTGGTCACTGCATTCAAAAATGTTTCTTGAAACCAACCTACAAAAATGTATGAAATGACATCATGCAAAGTAATGACATGCAAGAAAAACAGAAAACTAGAGGCTCCAAGGAGCCTGTGTCGCTCACCTGATATTTTTGTTTACAACTGATGCATGAAATAATGCAACCATTATCATGATTATACTTTTGCTTTAGTTTCAGATATGTAAGCCAAAAACTGCATTTTACCCCTATGTTCTATTTTTAGCCATATCGGCCATGTTGGTTGGCAAGCGGGGTCATCGGACACATTTTTTAAACTAAATACCCTAATGATAATTGTGGCCAAGTTTGGTTATATTTGGCCCAGTGCTTTTAGAGGAGAAGATTTTTGTAAGATTACAAAAATTTACGAAAACTTGTTAAAAATTACTGTAAAGGGCAATAACTCCTTAAGGGGTCAATTGACAATTTTGGCCATGTTGACTTATTTGTAGATCTTACTTTGCTGAACATTATTGCTGTTTAAAGTTTATCCCTATCTATAATAATATTCAAGATAATAACAAAAAACCGCAAAATTTCCTTAAAATTACAATTTCAGGGGCAGCAACCCAACAACGGATTGTCTGATTCGTCCGAAAATTTCAGGGCAGACAGATCTGAACCTGATGAACATTTTTATTTCCATGTCAGATTTGCTTTAAATGCTTAAGTTTCAGAGATAAAAGCCAAAAACTGCATTTTACCCCTATGTTCTATTTTTAGCCATGTCAGCCATGTTGGTTGGCAAGCGGGGTCGTCGAACACATTTTTAAACTAAAAGGCCAGGTGAGCTAAAATTACATAATAGTTCCATTTTGATTAACCTCAGACATGTAGTTTCTTCCTCCATTAATAAAAGTAGCCAATATTTATATTGTTTTTACCACGGTTAGGCACTTTATGACAATAATTTTACCCTGAGCTTAAGCGAGGGGTAAAATATGGGCATAAAGTTCCTAACCGTGGTAAAAAAAAATATAAATAGGGCTACCATGAATTATTTCGATTCTAATAGGAAAATGTCTAGAAAAGGGTCTTGGATTTAGACACCGTCATTTGCAAAACATGACGTTCTTGTGCACACACACATTGTGACGTCGGAAATACTTCCATGACGACCTTAGTGAAATTATAGTGTTTTTACCACAGTTTTGTCACCATAGCGCTTTAGGGACGTCATGTTAGAATTTCCTATAAACTTCTAAGATAAATTCTTTTCAGCTTTTATGGTCATATTGGATTGATAATATCATGGTCAATGATTCAGAAAGAAGACAACCTTAGGAATTAGTAATTTAGTTGCTTTTAACTAATTTTGGTTAAACTAGGCCAATTAAGTGTTTCCAGACAAGAAAAGGATAATTTTTTTATTGCTATTTTTGTCTTCACTTGATAGCTGTTCTCAGTTTAGACACGATTGTAGAGTGTACACATGGGTATGATTTGGGAAAAAAATTGAAAATTAACACTGACCTTGGTAAAAAACTGACATGGTGACCTTGACAATTAATAGGCTTCCAGATTTTGTAAGAGCTAAGTATGTACCAAATGGAATGATGGACGGTAGCGTGACTAAATCCCTGTCTGTCAAAATGTTATGATTTTAAGAAAATTAAATATACATTACCAGTTAAACTATCAAATCCCCTTTTCTGCCATCCATGGTCAGCACAAACAGTCATTCCAGAAAAATTTACAGCAGGCACAGATTCATTTCTGTCGAAAAAAAGAAAAAAAAAATCATAAATACACATTAAAGAACAACAATCAACATGTCAACATTTTAGTAGAAGAAATCATACAGGCAGGCTAAAAAAATGTATATATTTCACATGATAAAACAAACATGGTGGGAATGATTTCTCTGTCTAACATGACGTCCCTAAAGCGCTTTGTTGACAAAACTGTGGTGAAAACAATGTTATTTGGCTAAGGTTGTCATGGTACTTTTGGCGACTTCACAATGTGTTTGTGCTAAGGAACGTCGTGTTATTGCAAATGAAGGTGTCTACACCAAGACCCTTTCATGGACATTTTCCCATATTAGAATCGAAATAATTCATGGTAGCCCCTATTCTTATTGTTTTTGCCACGGTTGAAGCTCGGGGTAAACTAATTGTCATAAAGTTCCTAACCGTGGTAAAAACAATATAAATAGGGGTTACCATGAATTATTTCTTAAGTAATGGAGATTGCACTGTAATTTTCAAGATGAACAACAATAAAAGCGCTATTCCTTTGCTTCAACTTTCTGTTTTGTGTATCGATCTGGTTCACCATATCCCTTCCTATCCATTATGATCATCTATAAGTACATTATTGAAGATCTTACTTTCACTTTCAAGATGAAGAACAGCATTAAAAGCATTGTTCTTATGTTTAAATTATATACTTATGTAAATTCTGGATTTTGTGTCTGGCAAAAATAAAAAAATACATGTATCCATGAAAAACTAACCTCATTTCAGCTTCAAATACCTCTATGCATCTTTGATCCATGCTTAAATTGGCAAAACCTTCTATCACTTCCCCTGCTCTCCTTTCCATAACTTTTAAATTCTTATGAGAAATAGGAGGCAGGTTCAAAGTAGACAGTACATTATTCACCCTCTGAAGACCACCTAAGGCATCAATCATTGCTGAAAAAAGTAGAACATTGTAAATTATAGCAACAATCGTATGTTTAATTTAACTGCAAAAATTTGTGACAAAGCTTTTTTCAACAAAATCAATTTGAGTTCATATTTGTAGATCAGGTTCCTTTGTAAATGTTTTATATAAATGAAATGTATGTATTCAGATCAAAATAAAAAATATTGTCCCTTCATCTTGTCATTTCTAAAAAAAAAAAGCTGTGTAGTCAAGAATCTTTTGGGCGTTTAAAAAATAATTCTTTTATTTCTGAAAAAAATCGTGCGAGACTTCCTAAGAAAATAATACAAGTTGTAAGAATATAATAAAAATGGTGTCTCAAGAATAATGTTTTAATAAAATGATAAATATACCTTTAATTCTTACTATTACATTGAATAAGTTTCTAAAAGTAAAACTAAAACTTTTCATAATTTTTTTTTAAAGTAAAGAGTTCTTGAAAATGTTTTTGGCTTATATTATTTATCAGTCCTGCTTTTGTCAATCTGAATAGAACATTCTCTGATTTCTCAACTAATGTCTTTAAAAAAAATATGAGGGTTGGGGGGTGGGAACCTTTATCAGGTGTTTTTATGCTCAAATTTGGTATCATAGAATGTTATTATTTTGGGATCAGGGAATTCCTTATTTGGAATGGCAGGATTTAAATTTCTTTGATCTCAGGATCTCAGGATTTCACTTGTTTAAGCCCAGGATTTTGGGATCAGGACCCCATCAATCCCCCCTCAAATATGGGGTGGGTGAGTGGAGTTTACTAATTCAGGTTTTTCCTGTCTTATAATTACATTCATGAAATTGGAGGAAAACCAACCATTCTTCTGTTTGTTGAAAATCAAAGCGGAAATTGATATTGATACATCAATGAGGGATAGGATACAAAAACATCCGGAAATAAATCTTAGGAAAATTTAAAATCATGGGTGGAGTACTTGGAGTGCTATATAAGATATCTGAGATTCATTGCATTGATTGTTTTGTTTTTTCGTGAAGGAAAAACAATAGAATTTCAAGAGGAAGTGAATTTACAGAAAAAAATCAGTTAGATCTATAACTTATAAGGATGCAAAATTGAGAGAAAAACACTACCTTGAGAAAACATTCAAGATTTCAGTATAACCATAGATTGTTTCTTACCTGCCCCAAGCTTAGTATTCACACTAAAACTTCGCATTCCCTTGGAACTTGGGTTTTCTTTGTGTGTGGAACCATATGGGATCCTGTTTAATTCCTGGCACGATGTGCACTGTACATATAAGTAACCACCAAGTCCACATTTCATTTCACCTTTAATTGTCTGATGACTAAGAATAAGAGGGCCGTGAAAACACATCGAACAAAACTGTAGATGATCCAACAGTGTTTCCCATTCAACCAATCTTCTCCCCGAATGCCAAGACGTACTGGTGTTGATCTTAGAACTCCCCAAAAGTTTATCAATGCCGGGGCAGCGAAATGCACAGATTGTTGCTCCCGCTGTACATAAATGACCTACGCCATAATTATGGTCGATTTCGATCCTTTCTTTGCATTCAGGGTCACTGGATTCCTGTATATTTCTCGAAAACCGCCTACGTCTGTCACGACAGACGACCGAATCGGCCATGTTGTTGTTGTTGTTTACATTGGATATATATTATTACGTTACTTCCAAAACACATATTCGTACTTAGAATTATATATTTCAACTAAATTATTCAATTTAAGTTTGGAACCGAAAGAATAGAATGTATTTGTCTATTTTTTTTAAATGTGGCAAATGAAATTATTTAAATCGCCGGACAATACAGAGGTGAAAAGATAAAACCGAACTCGGTAAACTTCGACGAATCTAGTCACGTGGTCTATTATGGTTCCGATACCTTAACACAACGACTATCACCCTCTGTCATTTTACGAGCACGAACAACGATGTTTCAGTCTGTTTTTTTGTGATATCCATTTGACGTGACTCTGTACTTATGTATCCCGTCATACTTTGAACGACAAAATTATTTTAGATCTACCTGGGTGACGTCAAACGCGCGATTCTACGCCAGTACTTATACCCTTCCGTCTGTTATGGGTGGATTTTACATAGATAAATAAAATCGTATAATAAAAGAGCAAAATGAGGATGTTAAATTTGATGTATGCCTTTTTGTGCTTCTTTGTTATTGTTTGTTTTTATAGTGATTAAGATGATATTACAATGTTGACTGCTGTACCCCTATTTTTGACATTTTTGCCTATTGTGTCTGTTTGTTTTGTTCACGCATCGTTGTCAATAAAATGGAATTTGATGCGACTCTCATACAAGTGAGAGGTTTAGCTAGCTATAAAACCAGGATCAATCCATCATTTTCTACATAAGAAAATGCCTGTATCAAGTCAGGAATATGACAGTTGTTATCCATTCGTTTGATGTGTTTGAGCTTTTGATTTTGCCATTTGATTAGGGACTTTCCTTTTTGAATTTTCCTCGGAGTTTAGTATTTTTGTGATTTTACTTTTTAGATCATATCGTTCATCATTACACTTATGCAGTAAATCAGATGGGACATGAAAACAAAGAGTACTGAAACCTATACAGAGCCATTCCCCTTTTTCCCCCAAAAATCGTGATTGAGATACATATCACCAAGAATATACTGTCGAAAATTATTATAGATGTAAATGTACAAAGGAGTAACTTGAAATTTTGCAATGGGATACATTAAAAAGATCTTCGTCAAATGAAAGAATAAACTGCAATATTTTTGGGGGGATCACCCAATACAATCGAATATGCAGCAATCTATCTTTTAACCAAGACAAGAGAGATTATTAGAGTGTGTGAGTTTCATAATATATGCTTGATGCCATCAAACTTTATCTCGTCATCGACTGAGGGTGTTCGACCTGGCCTCTTTACCTTGCATTTGATTGAAAGAGTTGAAATAACTCTCTTAAGTTGAAATAGTCACAGTAGTTGATTCTACTACATATTTGGTCAATTAATCTTTCAGCAGTATGTATGTTAAATTTCCAAAATCATCTCCAATATTATTCCCCGACTTCTTGTACATGCTTTCAAACAGTCGGTCAATGGTGTATATGCATCCTTTCCGTCGGGACAACTACAACCTACCGTTACTATATTTTTTTTTATTTTCGTCTACTAGTATCTTTTCCACCCTTGGTTTAGATCCATTTTGTCTTGTTACTCTGTCCTGAATTGTTTTTGTAAATAATTTTATGTATTGTTCATATTCTATTTCCTTCTTTTTAGTTTTGTTTCTCATCTGAGTAAGATCTGATTGAAAGCTGTTGCATTCATCATTTTTGTTGTACAGGAAGAAAATCATCGACCGTCTGTTTTCTACTTGCCTTTCTCATCTATAATGACCAAACTTATCTACATTTTTTTTAGATGTAGCTGTAGCAACAACGGGAACACCATTTCTTTCAACAGTCGACACGAAGATATCAAATACAGAACGCACATGCAACATTGTCTGCATATACCGTTCAAAATTTTTGTATTTTTTCCCGTATTGTATTAGATCTCATGTTGTAATTACTGTGGATTCATTATTATTCATTGAAAAAAGTAAAATTATACCAAAAATACCGAACTTCGAGAAAATTCAAAACGGAAAATTCCTTACTAAAAGGCAAAATCAAAAGCTCAAACACATTAAACGATTGGATAACACGTGTCATATTCCTGACACATATATTGGTACAGGCATTTGCTGATGTATAAAATGGTGGACTAAACCCCTCATTTGTATGACAGTCGTATGACAGATGTTCAATGATTTCCTTGATACAGGTAAACCATGAACTTAAATGTGTAAAGCAGTACAAGTTTTTTATGCATGTTTTATAAAACAGTTTCAACAACAGGTAAATCTCATAACATTAACAGGTCGTAAAAACATAAATTGTGTATCCGCTTTAGCTGTTATGTTTGCTCTGTTGTGTTGATGACCACGTCCAGATCCTGTTGATATTCTAGATAAAGAATTTTGTGTAACGATCAATGTTACGTGTACAACTCTTGTTTTCAGAAGGCATCTTATTTTAGTTATACTCATTTATCATCGGGTCTGTACTTACACGAGCAACACATGTGTCACATATTGAGCAGGATGATCTGAGCACCGGAGAAAACACACAGTTTTTGGTGGGGTTTGTGTTGCTCTGTCATTCGTTTTCTATGTTTTTTTCTGTACTGTTGTTTGTCTGTTTATCATATTTTTAGCCATGGCTCGTCGGATTATTTTGACTTACGATATTATAAGAAGATGTGGTATGAGTGCCGATGAGACAACTCTCCATCCAAGTCACAATGTATGAAATGTAAACAATTATAGGTCAAAGTACGGCCTTCAACAGGGAGCCTTGGCTCACACCGAACAACAAGCTATAAAGGGCCCCCAAAATGACTAGAGTAAAAACAATTCAAACAGAAAAACCAACGGTCTAATCTGTAAAAAAACGAGAAACGAGAAACACTTATGAACCACACCAACCATCGACGACCACGGAACAACAGGCTCTTGACTTAGGACAAGTGCATACAATAGCAGCGGATTTTTACGTTTTAACAGGCGCCAACCCTAACCTGAAACAGTAGTGTATCATTACAACATAAAAAAAAAACACACTATAAAATATCAATTGAAATGGCTCTATCAAAAAGACATATAAACAAAAGCAAGTAAACATTCACTGAACGAATAAGTTTGATCTATGACACAATATCAAAGAAGACTGACGACGGTCATAGAACCCGACATAAACATAAATATAGATAGCAAACTCGTGCAATTGAATTTATCTGTGACTGTTTGATTTCATATTATAGTTGATCATCTATTTTACCTGTATAAGAATGAGTTTTTGTGGATCGAATCAGTCAATCAAATGGTTTACCCTTGTTTCACTTTCAATGTTGACATTCTTTTCCATTGAATAACTGAACACGCCTTATTCATGCGTAACCTATCTCTAGCTAAGGGTTAAATGGAAAATCACATGAAAAAGGAATCAATGAGGTCGAATTATTCACTTGGAAGGGACTTATTCATCAGCGATGTTTCTAAGCTCATTTTGACAAAATTGAACCAAACTGGCTGTTTAAAGTGAATTATTATTTCACTATTTCACTTTCATTAATGATTGAACAAAAAAAAATCGTATTTAAATTTGTTGTATATCTCGTAGCTATTGGCTCTTTAAGCAAATGCAATTTATATACACATACTGAATTGAAATAATAGAAAATGAAAGGATATGGAGTAAATGTACATGGGACAAAATCGCACACAATACATAGAAAACATAAACAATTATCAATGAACAGGGCTTTTATTCCTGAAATAAACATGAGTATGCTTAATAAAATAAACATAAATTGAATATAAGGTTGAGAAAAAAAATATTTTTGCTACATATTTATCACTTTTTGTCATTATTTAAAGCAATTATTATTTAATTGTTTGCATTTAGCATTTTCATGTTTGTTTAAAAAAAATTGCAAGACAAAGATAAAACTGTAAAATTATGGCAAGGGGAAATATGCATACACCTTTATGTCCACTAAAATTAATAGTCCACATACATGAATAGACCACAGTCAACACTGCTAAAGATGGAGTTTACATCCACGTATTTCTCGAATAACCTTTCATAGGATTTTGTCGTCTCGTGGCCCTTATTTTGAAAAGCTAAAACGTTAAATAAGCCATGTTGGTTTTTATGAATGGACATCACAATGGCTACATCCGACTCGGTATAAAGTATGTTTTCGCAGTAGTAGCGGTCGGGGCTATTTTTTGCATTGTAATTGTTTGAGCAGATATAAACATTCTTTATGGATTACTACATGTACCTCTATTATACTGCCATTTAAAAGACACAGAATATTTTTTGGTGAATGCAAACTAAAATTATGGGGTAAAAAATAATACGACTCCTGTGGTTTACAATTACTCGCGTCTGTCTAAATATCTATAAAAACCAGAGGTTGTGTACTAGTATTTTTGTTTGAGTGAGAAAATATCAAGGAAACAATATAAAACTGTTACATTGTTCATTTTTAATTTACAATTTATGAATTATGTAATTATAGTAAAATTAAGTATGTATCTACCGTACGCAAAGTGATTCGGATGTTCTATTTTGGCCCTTTTAGTTTTTCAGCCCCAAATGTGTTTTAAATATATACTGGTTATAAATGGGACGTTCAACGAACGAGTGGTGTGTGCACTGTATACATATGGTACGTTAAAAATTCAGAAACATAATTGAAAAAAAATCATTCACTTAAACGTTATATTCTCATATGGTTTATCTACTGTATGCATTGTATCAATCTGTTCATATGTATTTGAATTATCTTTTGATCTAAGCTCCTGGTAAAAAGATGCATTGTCCATTCCAATTTCTTCATACTGGCCTCCACTGAAATGATGAAAGCAATGTCAAGATGTAATGAACGTGAACTGAATGGTCAACATGGAAAATAATCTTTATTTTGCCGGATACACTTTTTAAATATGAACAAGCAGAAGTGCTGACCGAGTCTAGTAGTGTTCATTATATAACACTATGTTACATGATTTCATAAGTAGTTTCAAAATATCCTTTGAAACTAGGGTTTTCTACCCACAATCAACTATGGCGTTATTTACAGTTTGCAAAAGTTTTGGACTTGTGGCTTCGTAATTGATATGAACTTCTAACTGTTTTCATTCGAGCACCTCTTATGATTATTATGAAGACGAAGTGCAAGTCTGTTGTTCAAAATTATAAGTCTACACTAAGATAACGGACTTTATACATTTGTCCGATACGTTTCATTTTCGAAATATTAATAAAGATCCTGTGTTTGTGTAATCACTAGATAAGAGCTTAGTATAACCATGCTACTTACATTTGTGACTCTTCTGGTGTTTGTTTTCTTCCTGCAAAAACAGCAACAACAACTCATACAACAAGCAATCCTAACTATTATATTGCCAACACAATTGTTTAATCTTAACACAGAATGTTTAAACAGGGTTAAATAGCATTCAGATTACAGGTTCTTTCACTAAGGTAAACAATTTTCGTATATTGCAGGAGGTAAAAATTCGATAAAATATATTCATTTTTCATTGAAGTACGCCTTATTGTTTTGTTTTTTTTTTTTCGTTGTTTATTTGCATCTTCCAGATGTTTTGTTTTTTTTTATTTTTTGTATATATATAATTATGGTTCGAATATTCTATATTTTGATCTTCTACCTAATATACAAATATATTTAACATTATTAATTAAAAACGAAATGATACGTAACGATATTAACAAACACCAAAAAATATATACACAAATTCTGAAGTGTATCAATAAATATTATATGCACTTATGTTTTATCGTAGTTATATGTATTCTCGCACAAAATATATTCAACAAAGCCTCTGCAATATTGAATACGTACTTGATTGTTTTGAATTTATATTTTTTCTCCGGATTAAATAAAATAGAAGGCCAACGACAAGACCACCGAATATAACACAACCAATTGCAGCTCCTACTACCGTCTGTATTGTGTATCCTTTAAGTGACACTAGTGATTGTGCTAAAAAGAATATGAATTAACTGCATCAATAAAGAACTTCATGATAAAGTGTATCTTGTGAATATTTTTTTTTGAAATATACATCCTACATTTATGTTCATTTAAATAAATGAGACCATATGACTTAACGCATACCAGTATTTCACGCATGCCAGAGATTGATTAAAAATTACAATTAACCTTATTTCTAGTTATTATTTTAACAAAAAGGAAGAGGTCAAAATATAGTCAGTGCAATTGCCCAATTATAATCCGACTCGGTGCGTATGACTACATGTTCCAGTCTTGTATATATAAAATCAGCCCTTCAACTGGAATAAGAATTTCTGGTTAGTACTAGATGCAGTTCAGGTATGTGCCAGAAAATGATTAAAGTGCTATCCAGATAGACCAAATTTGGACACTTTATTTACTGTTAGTTCATGCATTCAGAAGCACATTAAAACTCTACAATGTATAATGAACACACATGTTTCTAACACTTTTAAGACATCAGAGATTCTGGATCCTTTATCCCTTCTCCACCACAAAAGACATGTTGTTGTTCCAGCAGACAAAAACCTCGAACAATATTATTTCAAATACAAATATTTTTTGTGGAATATCTAACCAAAGATCTCAAACTTGATGGCAAAACTGGGGATCCCACATATACTCTTACACTATTCATGAAAGAAGATATTTTAAAAAATCACAAATCCGACCTTCTCGTGTTTGGTATTTATATAAAGAATGACGATGACATTTTTTTGGGTGCCTTAACTTAAAAACAGATCCTCAAAAAGAAAAATACATATCTTGGTCGTCAAGATTTTAGACTTAACATCTTTTAAAGTTGTTACCACTTTTCTTTCTACAGTAAAAGAAGGCCTCCTAGAATAATTTTTGTGATGAGGTATATTCAACAAGCGGTTCAATCGGTTGTTGCTTCTTATAAAATTCTAAAATCTATTACATGTATTACATAATCTTCAATCACAATCTAAAAAAACAAATACACCGGGGATGATTTAATTAAAATTCTGGACTTTTTGATGGACAACATAATTGTGTAGTTTTGTAGACTGCAATTGATATCTCAACAGACAGTCGGTGTTTCAAATATTTGGCCGTTGAAGCATCATTCATACAACACATTTTAAAAGAGAAAAGGAACAAAAAATGCCAAGTTCTTAAATTTCACTTTCAGATATATTTATCATGTCGTATCATTTCTGTGTGTTCTTGCGTCTTATACATCCCAGTAACATGAGATTAAAGATACTGAAAAAAAGACTAGAAGGTCTGCTTGATATTTTGATCTTTTCCTCAAAGTTAACAAAATTGAACGAATTTTAACAAGATTCTGACAAACGTGATGATTTCAGCTTTCCAATTGTCAGCTTTC
Organism: Mytilus coruscus; assembly: GCA_017311375.1. Taxonomy (NCBI): domain Eukaryota; kingdom Metazoa; phylum Mollusca; class Bivalvia; order Mytilida; family Mytilidae; genus Mytilus; species Mytilus coruscus. The sequence continues at coordinate 84,285,453 of CM029603.1, forward strand.
CATTTCTCAGCAGAATATACTTGTTTCACCATCACATGGCGTTTATATATTTACTTTGAAACGTACGCTTATTCATGTTCACATTGTACGGACTTCATTTGCAGCGGTGTGCTTCTTACACAGAAACTGCTCCAACAGAACTACTGAAATCTACACCTGCACTATTTCGACGGTCACCATCACGATTTGGTTTGAGCGATACGATATTTCTGTGTCTTATCTGAACAGCGACATTTTTCTCTCCAACACTTATAAATCTTTTGTTTTATATTTGTCATTAATACTAGTAAGCTTTGACAATTACACCAGTACAATGTTCACACATATGCGCATATGTGATATATGCTTTTCGCACATTTCATGCCACGTATTCGTCAGAGTTTCGTTTCGCATGCATCATATGTGTTTTAGCTTATGTACTACGCATGATTCGCATATTTGTTATATGCACGCATCATATAACAAAAGAAGATGTGGTATGATTGCAAATAAGACAACTCTCCATCAGAGACCAAATGACATAGAAGTTAACAGCTGTAGGTCACCGTAAGGTATTCAACAATGATCAAAACCCTTATCGCATAGTCATCGTGCTTGTTTGCGTAAGGGCCGAGCATTTAGCATAATCACAGGCCCATCATCAATAGCAGCATATTGATCAATATTGTATGGTGTAATTGATTTTTTTACATTAATCAAAATAAACATACCGTACGCTTTTCCGAGGATCGACGAGAAAATCTAATGTTCATCTTATCATACCATAAGTGTTCAAATACGTTGTGATTCCTATATGACAAAGAATGAACGCTTTAATGAAATTCTATGGCACTTGTTCCAGGAGAAGTTCCTGATAATTTTTTTTTTATTATCAATGATATACATTTGTACTAGGGCGAGATTGGCTTACCGATGTTCAAATCTCGCAAATCGATTACGATTAGACAAATCAAGGTAACAAACTAATATTGAGGGAATCGGATGAACTCTGAAAGTGTAAACATCAAACAGATAAATAAATCAAGCTACTACTTTCAATTGATCTTGATTTAAAACATAATATATTTACTATCTTGCTTTGTTGTAATTGCAGCGGACATGTCAGACTGTTCACTGTTGCCTTTGTCTGTAGCTGCAACTACAGAAAATGTGTAGTTCAAATATGCCTCCAGGCCTGTGAAATGTGCGGTCTGTGTACCGAAACCTACAAATCACAAAATAAATGTAAAATAACTTGACTTTAATTTATATTACTCAAATTTCATCTCCATCAATATTCCCAAAAATTCAAATAAGTAGCTTTATCTTTTAAGCACGAAACAAATTCAAACTTATGTATACATGTTATATTTAAGAAATCAACAGTTAAACTACATCACTGTTTTTATATTTGAATCCGTTTGTTTACTCATCAAACGTAGCCTATCCATGTAAGAGAGACTTAAGATACGAAGGGGACATTCAAACTCATAAGTCAAAAATAAACTGACAACGCCATGGCAAAAAGAGAAAAGGACATAGAATGTACAAATAAAAGAGCGGTTATAAACTATTAAATGCAATTACACTATTTCAACCAAAGATGAAGAACTGGATCTTCCATCACTGTATTGGATACCTAAACTACATAAGTGTCCTTACAAACAACGGTATATTGCTGCATCTTCAAAGTGCTCCACGAAACCTCTTTCTAAATTATTAACATCTATTTTATCAGCAATCAAAGCCGGGCTCCAAAGTTATTGTGAAACTGCCTATTCTAGAGGTGGCGTGAATCAGATGTGGATACTAAAAAATTCCAAAGATCTTTTAGAGTACATACAATCTAAGACTCTCTCATCTTGCAATAGTATTAAAACATTTGACTTTTCTACACTTTACACAAGTATTCCCATTTCAAACTAAAAGACAAATTAAAAGAGTTGGTATTACTTTGTTTCATTAAAAGAATGGCGAACGTAGATACAAGTATCTTGTCTTGGGAGGATAAATCCTACTTTGTAAAGAATCACTCTGATTCAAACAAAAATTCTCTGAAACTGACATTATCAAGATGCTTGATTTCTTGATTGACAACATATTTGTTACGTTTGGAGGACGTGTTTTTCAACAGACTGTCGGAATTCCAATGGGAACCAATTGTGCCCCTCTTCTTGCCGACTTGTTTCTTTATTATTATGAGGCTGACTTCATACAGAAACTTATTAGGAAGAAAGATAAGAAGTTAGCAATATCCTTTAACTCTACGTTCCGCTATATAGATGATGTTCTCTCACTAAATAATACAATATTTGGTGACTATGTTGAACAAATCTATCCCATCGAACTAGAGATAAAGGATACTACAGATACAGTAAAGTCTGCCTCATATCTTGATTTACATCTAGACATTGACAATGAGGGTCGGTTGAAAACAAAACTTTACGACAAAAGAGATGATTTCAGCTTCCCAATTGTGAACTTTTCATTTCTATGTAGCAACATTCCAGCAGCGCCTGCATACGGAGTATATATCTCCCAATTGATACGATATTCCCGGGCTTGTGTTTCCTATCATGATTTCCTTGATAGAGGATTGCTGCTCACAAGGAATCTACTAAGCCAAGAGTTCCAAATGGTGAAGTTGAAATCATCCCTTCGTAAATTTTACGGACGCCATCACGAGTTGGTTGACCGTTATGGAATAACCGTTTCACAAATGATATCGGATATGTTCCTTAAGTCGTAACTACAATACCCTTCCCTTTTCACGAATGTGACTTACCGACTTAGACTATTTACTGGATTTGTAATAACATAAGCAACACGACGGGTGTCACATGTGGAGCAGGATCCGCTTACCCTTCCGGAGCACCTGAGATCACCCCCAGTTTTCGGTGGGGTTCGTGTTGCTTAGTCTTTAGTTTTCTATGTTGTGTCATCTGTACTATTATTTGTCTGTTTGTCTTTTTATTTTTGGCCATGGCGTTGTCAGTTTGTTTTCGATCTATGAGTTTGACTGTCCCTATGGTATCTTTCGTCCCTCTTTTACATTGTTGCATTAAATCAGAAAACCCACAAGGGTTTTTGCTATTGTCTCTATAGACTTTTTTTTAACTATTTATCGTAAAATACATCTCATATATTTTCGAGTTTCATTTTAATCCATTAACAACTTGTCCAATACAATGTTAATAATAGGACAATTTCGGTTGATTGGTTGTTGTCTAATTTATTTTCACATTAAACATCTGAGAGCTCTACGTTTAAAAACGGCATTCAGACAATATTCATAGATGTTTAATGTTTAATGTTTATGGAAAATCAATAAAAAAATAATATGGGACAATAACAATGAATGCAAAATAAACCATGCATTCTTGTTTCTCATCCTTCGTGGCAGAGTTCCTAAAGATCTCATAATGAACGAGGTCAAAAACGAAAACGGGGAGGGGTGTTATAAAAAATGGTAGACAGTTGAAGTCAACTGGAAGAAAGATAAACTAAACCATGATGGCGTCCGTAACACTTTGGAAGCAATAACTTCTACTTTGACATTAGGAAATCTGATTTAACAGTTTTTTTATGCAGCAATCCTGCAGTGTCTTGGAAATCCTTATATGAAACAAAAATCCTAAGTAGTTTCATCTTTGAGCTTTATACTCGACATGCATGTACTGTTTTGATGTTGCTTATGTACAATGGAAAGTTCATGATAGGATGATTGAAGTAATCTCTTTTAGTTGTAAGCCTACCATCATCGTCAATGTCTGTGCGTATGTGAATATAAGAAGCAGATATAACTGTATATATGTATCCTTCTTTTGATGTTCAATTGGACAGAAATGATCAACATAGTCACCACTCTTTGCCTTATTTAGTTATCGAAGTAGGGAGGTGAAGTCAAATCATCCAAAATTTTACGGAGGTTATCATAATTTGGATGACCATTATGCATTTTTTTGTAGCAAATGACAACCGATATCTTTCACTTGCCACAATCCCCTTTTCCGTTCAACGAGTGTAACATTACCGAACACACTTGCATGACCAATACGCTTCCGGATCCTTAGTTTCACCAAAGGTTTGAGTTATATGCTCTGACGTTAACCTGTCGGCTGTGCTGCTCCTGATACCATTATAATATAACTCATATTATATATTCATGAACAATTGTATAACGCAATGTCATGAATGTAATGTAAAATAATATGCTTTTCTGCATACCTTTGTTCAGTTTAAGCGATACCAGAATAAAACATATATCAAAATTGTGATTCGTGTTGTTAAATAATTGTTTTTTGTATAATTAGTTGTAATTTCTTGTTTGTCTATTCGTTGTTTTAATATCTGGGGATGGTGTGGTCTTTGTTTTAGCATTAATTTTATAATACTTAATAGCCCACATATTTTGTCTATTCTCTCTCTACAATTAGAAACGAACAATGAGACCGATTACATTTTTAGTTAATAAATTCAATCTTAAAGCTACATTGATACGCATTATTGAAAATGCATGGTAAAGATATGTTCGAGAACATGCGATGTGTACACTAGATCATAATCATGCATTTGTATTAGAAACTAAAATACCTACCAGTTACGTTTGCTATTTTCAGAAATACCGGTTTCGCATTTTGAACCACTTCAAAAACCTTCACGTAATAAGTTGTAACCCCTGGTCTTGGTTTTGGTTGCTTCCATGTTACTGTTATTTCACTTGAACTTGCGACTGAAGCAATTACATCAAAAGGCTTTTGTGGAACTGCCAACCAAAATGATAGAAAAAAACCAATAATTTCGTCACAAAACAAACAAGTGAACTCTAAAATGAAATAAAAAAGTTGAAAATCCATATTTTCTTAGCATCTCGGCTTCCTTGTTTTGTTTATGTGTTTAATTTTATTTTAAGTTTGCTTATTTTAATAAAACTAACAAAACAAACGTTGAAAGCAAAGTTTGATCGATCATTCATTCAACATACTAATTTCAAACTTAATCATTTGATGGACATCGTGACAATTAAAACCATAAGTTAAATGAAAACAAATATCAAAAGACCACCAGACAAAATCAGTCCACCAAAAACGTAAACGAATTATAGATTGAGAAATGCAAAGTCGAACAAATCAGGTTTGAACTCTGGTTGTACAATACAGTTAAAAGGAGATAATGACATTACTAATGGAAAATGATAATTTGCGTGACGTTTAGACATTTTAGCAGATGTGTGTTTCGACTGCTTTTAATCATGAAATTGACATGGGCACCTCTTTTCTAAAATGGCATTTGGCATAATTGTGTATGAAGATTATTTATAAAAAATTATTAATAAATCAGCGATCAAACTTTTTTAATAGACAAAATATACAGTGAAAACCGCTGTTTTTTTTCCAAAATCATGAAATTTAATAAATATGAATTGTTTCCAAAGAAAAGATACACATATGTATAGCATACTTATGTGAAAAGATATTCCATTTTTTTTTTTTTATCAAAAATTCGCAAGTGTTTATCTTTTGAAACAAAAAAGTAATCTGTTTCTGTCGAAAGGATAGAATTGTCAAAACCTAGATTATAAGTTAATGTCTAAAACTTCAACCCCATTCATCTCTAAAAGTAGCATTGGCAGGAATAATTTGTATAACATATTTCATTGAATAGACTAGTGCAAAATGTATTATATGCAAATTTTGGTAAAAAATCTACGTGGGATCAGAATTATACCGGACACCCTTAAGTTTACTTTTATTTAGTTTCACTTATGTATTATACATGCTATAGTCAGTATTGATAATCACAAGGACGAAAGTCACGCCAACTATAATATATACCTTCTGAATCGGTTTCAATTGGTGTTTCACTCCTGTTTCCATCACCAGCTGCATTTATCGCATTTATCCACACATCATAATATGTATAGGGTAATAACTGGTTTATTTCATACGACATGGATGACATCAGGTCTGTATTACTTCTATTTTCTCGTATCAGTCTTTTGTCTGCTGTGCATAAATGCTGTATTCGCTAAAATTGAAACTGTTGCAATGACATCTTCCTTGAGGGTGACAATTTAGTCATGCAGATCTTTCTATTGAACAGCTTTGAATATGGTTTAAAAATTTTCACTGTGTTATTGTCTACGACCAGATCAAAACATAACTGGTTCTGTAATTTTAGAGATAGCTAGAAAACGTTTATTTGTATTGTGTTCTTCTTTATTTCCGCCGTTTATGTCATCCAAATTACTTAGAATAAAGTACTTTGCTAAGATTTTGCCGAATCATTATATGCTAAACATTTATTTTCATTGCCTGAGGGAGATATGAAGATTTGTTCTCCCAAGAATATATTGTGGAGTGATTCTAAGAAACACATTTGAGAGGAAATTGCCTTAAAATATGGATAAAGCTTGAATATTAGTAGGCAGAGTAAGCCATACTCAGTGTGTTGGGGAGCTTTTTCTCCTTATTTCCTATATTTGGTTATACAAAAAACTCTTTCCTAATTACTTCTATAATAAATATACAGTGATAAGTAAATTAGATGATTTTTGTAGCAGTAACAACAGCCATTATGTCCCTCTCTGGAACGCAGCGTAAACTTAAGTTTTACATTAGGACCTATTGAAACCATTGAGTCAGTAAACCTTTATATGGATAGTTCATTCAGCTTAAACACTTTAATTATTCATCTATTATTACATTCCTTACATAAATAGGGACATAATAATGAAGACACAGAGGTACATTAGTGGTGTTTATCATCTTCTGTTATATCTTATTCAACTGTTTTTTATGCAGATGAGATGAATATTTGATCATTTATCGGTCCACACTATATTCTGTCATGATGCGGTGTGATAAGAATATTTTGAAGAAATTTTGTTGTAAATGTTGTCTTACAATATATCAATTTTTCTGAAGATTACGACAAAACTTGACAGTAATGCTTGAAAAAGCAAGTATTTTAAACTGAAAAAAAAAAACCACATTCAATTTATTCACAAACAGTCTTCTTTTTATTGTAATGAATGGAAAAAAATAAGTTATATTTTAATTGCCGCTATGTGGTCCTCTAGATAATTGTTTATATATACAAAATATGGACAAAAGATGTTTACTCAAAATTGTTTCAGAAAAAGCTTTTATTATTTTTATATTGACAATACAAAAATATGAATAAACACAATAGACATCAGATGATAATTAAAGATTGCAGTAATGGGTTTACGTGGGGGCAAAAGAATGTTTTTACTCCGAAACACCTTCTTTTATTTTCTTACCGACATTTTACATGTTTGTTGATAACATATTGTTTTATGAAAGACAACATATTCATTTAACAACATTTTTAGATGCGGATCTTATCTTTGCCTTCATATAACTTGTTTATAAATGTATCTTTATTAACGAAATACTTGCTTCATTGGAACACCAAGTACTGCAAACAAGTAATACTTCGACCCTACAATCATTATTTAATAGAACTCTTAAACGGTATCCCAATATGGTCCCTTTTGAATCAACTGGTTTTCTCCATGATATTTGAATACTTCTGCTTGTCATACCAAGCATGACACTTGTTGGAACACTAGACACTGTAGAAAAAATAAATTATCAGTACAATCTGTGTAAAAGGCGCATACACACATTATGCAAAAATAAAGATAGAAACGATTATATGCATCCTAACTGTTATTCCTTACTGCTATTAGATCTAAATTAGAATTAAGGGGATACCAATCACTTTGACTAAAAAATTTGGCTAGTTTAATTTTCATAAAATTTTGGCATATATATTTAATTTGAACCACACAATTTACATGGAATAATAATTTCATTGGATATATAACAGTTTGACAAACACTAATTTTGATCATTGAGAAACTTGATTTCCCTAACTAATATTTTGTGATTAAAGCATTCAGCTGATTGTTAAAGACTTAACTCCCTTATGTATTCTATACCCCCCCTTAAAGCTCATCAACGTTTGAATACTTTCTGAAAATTTAGAAATAGCTTGGCTTCCAGCATCTTTGAATAGACTTTAATTGTTGAAAGGCGAATGTTTGTACCGTTTATGTCATTATGAAAAAAACATAAGCACAGACAACCATAAGACATTTAAACGTTAACACGTACTGTAATGTAATTGTTTGTGTTATTAGTTCTGTATTTTCACCCGTAATTTAATTCCTAATTTAAATTTTAAAAATTCAACTTGAATGCAGCATAAGCTAGAGTTTGGTATTATTGATAAACTTTTTATCCTGTTAAATGCTAATTTGTAGCATATTTACAAGTCCCACCTGTACAATTGATTGGACTTGTAGGTTCATTTACAGCATAACAATTTGCACCAACACTCTTTTGTATGAACAACACGTTACTCTACAGTTAAATCATTATCCTGTACTGACTTTCATTGTGTGTTCTTATGTTTCTTATGTTATTTTACTTATAGCAATTAAAAGTAAACATATTTAAATAAAACTTTCCAAATCTCTCAACATAATCTTGTCAGGAATGTAGTTTGTGGTTGTCGTTTGTTTCATACTTATGTAATTTTTTATCATTTCGGAATTATGTGTTGGAAGCAGATATTTTCAAAAGTCACACTATCATTTATTCACAACTTATTAAGACCATGGGTAATTTGGAGTTGAATTCAATATTCATACATGCATATTGTAGAACCGTACATGCATCTAGGTTTACTGTCTTATATTTACAATTTTATTTATTGGTATCGATTACAAAGCTATACCTTTAGACAATTCAAAAGGAAAGACTTAATTGAAGAAGTTATAGAATAGATGATGAAGACTTGTATACTGCATTATATTTGCATTACAGATTGATAGAAGCATAACATACATGCGACACAGTTTGATCCTGTCCAATACTGACTTGTAGAACATTGACAATTTCCACTTGAACATGTCATTGGACTGAAACATTCAAGGTCAGCATTACAGGCTGCATTAAAATCTTTCTCTGTAAACAACATTAACATTACACATATTGTTAATTTAGTATAAAAATATTCTTTATTTAAAAGGTATTATTTTTCCTCTTCTGACCCAATGAAGCCTAATTGTTTTTTTTTTCTTATAGTAGGTTGAACATGAATGTTATCTGTAAAACGTAATCTTTAAAAATAATAAAATGTCAATTAGAGGTCACCGCAATATGCAAACTGTTTGTATAATCAAATTTAGATAGATAGAACTTGTATGAGGGTGGGTTTCGCAGTATTAGATTTACACAACAGTCGGATATTTAAATGCATATTATGTAAAAATAAATTAGTACAGTAGTTTAACGATGTTTAAATCGCATGAATTGATGAAGACGACATTTCAAAGTTACAAACAAAAATATAGGAAACCGCTTCAACTCCAAAAAAAAGCTACACAGGGTGCGACGACAATTTGGGTTCATTACTGATAAATAGAAACATAACTTACGTGCAATACAATTTGATCCTGTCCAATACTGATTTGTAGAACATTGACATCTTCCACTTGAACAAGCCATTGGACTGAAACATTGGCTGTCAGCAGTACAGGCCGCATTCACATTCTTCTCTGTAAATAACATTTTAGTTTGATCAGACTACTTTTTGCTCTCCTTCAATTATGAATCTATTAAATTTTACTACTAAGTATTTATAGCGGTTTTCAAGATAATAAACAAATCTTTCATTTTACACCTATGTTTTACTTTTAGCCATGTCGGCTATGTTAGATGACAGGCGGGGTCACCGGACATATTTGTTGATCTAAACATCCTGATGATGATTATGGCCAAGTTTGGTTAGATTTGTCCCAGTAGTTTCAGAGGAGAAAATGTTTGTGAAACTTTAAACACGACGACAGCCGACAGCTACATAGAAAAGCTTACTTTGCCTTTTAAACAGTTGAGCTTGAAATGTGTGAGGTATATGTAAATGAAACAACGTAAAAAATCTGCATTTTCATCATTAAATCTTTCGTGCAGTGCAAGAAGACCCTGTCCAATACTGATTTTAGCGCATTTACAAGCCCGATCAGCACATGTTATTGGACTTAAACATTCATTGTCAGTATTACAAGTTACACCAACACCCTTTCCTGTGAACGAAAGAGAGTGACCTAAGGAATTAGACTAGTTACCGGGTTTGTACTAACATGAGCAACACGACTGGTACCACATGTGGAGCAGGATCTGCTTACCCTTCCGGAGCACCCGAGATCACCCCTAGGTTTTGGTGGGGTTCGTGTTGCTAAGTCTTTAATTTTCTATTTTGTGTTGTGTTTTGTGTACTATTGTTTGTCTTTTTTTTTTTTTTTAGCCATGGCGTTGTCAGTTTATTTTCGATTTATTTTTAAGTTCTATTTTTACGTTATTATAGAGCTAAGTACTTTGTTTTAATGATTGTACATTATATTTTTGTTTACCTTTTTGTTATTCTATTTATCGTCACTATAAGAGAAGGTTTGAGGTTTAAAACATAACCGTTTTAACATGTTTAACCCCGCTACATAATCACGTGAATCTTAAAAGTCAAGGATCTCGTCATTGGTTGTCTTTCGTTATATCGTTTACTTTTTTTTTTTGTCGTTTCAAAATAAGATGTACATGCCAGATACCTTTGAAAATTCTTTTTAAATTAAATCAAAACATTTTACACTATACGAAATTTGAAGTTGGACACATTGCATAAATATAGTTATTGATGAAGATCGTACGCTTACCTCTAGCTGTTCTGTAGTGGATTGAGTTGTTGGATTACTATATCGTTTACGTATATATCATCATAGAGTTTTATAATTAATTATCAACAACAAAACTATAATGCTAGACAGCTACAAAGGAATGACTGAATTAAGGAACTGTGTAGCAATGATTACATATGAATACTTTGTACTGAGTTTTATAGTATTACTGATGAATAGAAATTAAGCTTACTTGCAATACAATTTGATCCTGTCCAAAACTGATTTGAAGAACATTGACATCTTCCACTTGAACAAGTCAAGGGACTGATACATTCGCGGTCAGCAGTACAGGCCGCATTTACATTTTTCTCTGTAAACAAAACTTTTTTTTTAAATTTATTTATGGTAAACTTGGTTAACTTACTCTTTATTAAACGCTTTTCTTTGTTTTTTTTTTCTAAATTTATAATTAGAATACAGTAATAAATCTTGATCTTTGTGCAATATCAAAAAATTTGACCAGACTTCTTTTTGCCCTCCTTCAATTATGAATCTATTTAATTTTGCTGCTAAGTATTTATAGCGGTTTTCAAGACAATAGACGAAACCTAAATTTTACACCTTTGTTTGACCTTTAGCCATGTCGGCTATGTTGGATGAACGGCGGTGTTATCGCACACATTTGTTAAACTAGATATCCTAGTGATGATTGTGGCCAAGTTTGGTTACATTTTATCTAGTAGTTTCAGAGAAGAAATTTTGTGTTAAATTAAAACATGACGACGGCCGACAGCTAAAGAGAAAAGCTTACTTTGTCCTTTTGAACAGTTGAGCTAAAATTATGTGAGGTATATGTAAATGAAAAAATAACGAACCCAACGACAAACAAAACGTAAAAAAAATCTATATTTAAGCAATTGGTTTAATAAAATAGTAGTAAAATTACAAATACTTTATATTCATCTGAAATGTAATCAGAACTTTTATATAGAATTAATTCTTACGTGCAGTGCAAGACGATCCTGTCCAATACTGATTTGTAGGGCATTTACAAGCCCCATCTGCACAAGTCATTGGACTAAAACATTCATTGTCAGTATTACATGTTTCACCAACACCCTTTCCTGTGAACAAAAGAATGTAGATGCCCTACAAGTTCTTGCATTTTTATGTTCTATTTTAATGTTATTATAGAGTTAATTAACTTGTCTTAATGATTGTAAAACATATGTGTGCGTACCTTTTTAGCTCACCGGGGCCCGAAGGGCCCCATGTGAGCTTATGCCGTTACTTTGCGTCCGTCTGTCGTCGTCTGTCGTCGTAAACTATTTCAAAAATCTTCTCCTCTGAAACTACTGGGCCAAATACCTTTAAACTTTAACTAAATGTTCCTTAGGGTATCTAGTTTATAAATTGTATCCGAAGTTTTGATCCATCGACAAACACGGCCGCCATGGCTAAAAATAGAACATAGGGGTCAAATGCAGTTTCTGGCTTATATCTCAAAAACTAAAGCTTTTAGAGCAAATTTGACATGGATAAAATTGTTCAATTGGTCAAGATCTATCAGCTCTGAAATTTTCAGACGAATCGAACAAACCATTGTTGGGTTATGCCACCGAATTATTAGTTTTAACAAAATTTTGCAGTTTTTTGTTATTTTTGAATATTATTTTAGATATATATAAACTGTAAGCAGCAATAATGTTCAGCAAAGTAAGATCTACAAAAAAGTTAACATGACCATAATTGTCAATTGACCCCTAAAGGAGTTATTGCCCTTTAAAGACAATTTTACACAATTTGTTCATCAAGTTTGCTAACATTTAAAAATCTTCTCCTCTGAAACTACTGGGCCAATTACCTTCAAACTTTAACTTAATGTTCCTTAGGGTATCTTGTTTATAAATTGTATCCGAAGTTTGTATCCATTGACAGACATGGCCGCCATGGCTAAAAATAGAACATTAGGGTCAAATGCAGTTTTTGGCTTATATCTCAAAAACTAAATCTTTTAGAGCAAATGTGACATGGGGTAAACTTGTTTAATTGGTCAAGATCTATCGGCCCTGAAATTATCAGACGAATCGAACAACCAATTGTTGGGCTGTTGCCACCGAATTGGTAGTTTTAACAAAATTTTGCAGTTTTTTGTTATTATTTTGAATATTATTATAGATATATATAAACTGTTAGCAGCAATAATGTTCAGCAAAGAAAGATCTTCAAACAAATTATATGACCAAAATTGTCAATTGACCCCTTAAGGAGTTGTCGCTCTTCAAAGACAATTTTACACAATTTGTTCATCAAGTTTGCTAACATTTAAAAATCTTCTCCTCTGAAATACATGTGAGCGATTCAGGCTCTTGAGAGCCTCTTGTTGTTATTCTATTTACCAACACTATAAGAGAAGGTTTGAGGTGTAAAACATAACCGTTTTATAGATATAGGAAGATGTGGTGTGAGTGCCAATGAGACAACTCTCCATCCAAATAACAATTTATAAAAGTAAACCATTATAGGTCAATGTACGGCCTTCAACACGGAGCCTTGGCTCACACCGAACAACAAGCTATAAAGGGCCCCAAAAGTACTAGTGTAAAACCATTCAAACGGTAAAACCAACGGTCTAGTATATATAAAAACGAGAAACGAGAAACACGTATAAATTACATAAACAAACGACAACTACTGTACATCAGATTCCTGACTTAGGACAGGTGCAAACATTTGCAGCGGGATTAAACGTTTTAATGGTACCAAACCTTCTCCTTTTTCTGAAACAATAGTATAACATCACAACATAGAAAACACACGATAAAACATCAATTGGAAGGCTTAACTCAATCAAAACGTAAATTAACACACTATGAACGAATAAATTCGATCTGTGATACCTGAAAGTAAATACATAGTTAATAAAATATTAGGGACAAACATTCAAGGCCAAAAAGCAAACAAACAAGTCCAAATAAAGCCATGGCAAAACACTACCGCGAAATATTAAACCCTTAGAAAATAATCACTTTTGAAAAACCGGTTTTCATAATATATACAGGTAAATGAAAAATAACTTTGTCGTTTTAGGTATACTTTTCTGTCTATATAAAATCTTCCAATAATTAGGAATACCAAGAAAGGTCTGTCATATAAATACCTAATTTAACACTAGATACATAAGGGTAAATATCAACAATAAAACTTCCCTGTACAGATTAAAGGAGAATAATCTTGATGTTAATACAAATGTAGTACGAAGAAGTGAAAATTAGTAGATATTCCAAATAATCAAAGCTGGTATACAGACAAGATCCATATTAATATAAAATAACAAAAAAGTATTAAAAATAGTATCAACAGGTCGAATTAAAAGAAAGTACGATTTGAGAGTACTCGCAGTTACTGACAGCTAGTTAAAAGCCAAAAACAATTAATGATAAAAATCATGCATCAGAGACTAAAATCAACTAAAACACATCCCAGGGATTTAGTATTTTAACGTCATGAACAGTCAGAGAAGACATGACTTGTGCAATGCCAAAATAAATGTATCGACAGGTAGTAGGATAGTGAGGAGCTACTTCTTAAGAGATAAAATTAACGTGTGTGTGTCTAAACATCCCGCCTCAAAAGAAGATACAACTTAGTTATGTTTTAATTTGCTAATGACAAAATCGATATTAGTGCCAATGTAAACTATATTCAGAGATCTAATTACAATATTGGTACGATAACCCTTACTTATAAGTTTGTTTAAAGGTTCGATGAGTTTACACGGATCACATAGTGATTTCCTCGCTTTAAGTACAATATTACCGTAAAATTTAGGATGTGAAATACCATTTTAATAAGTTGTCTACAGGTACAGCCAAATTTACTAATCAAATCTTTGTATCTATGAAAGAATTTAGTAAAAGTTTTAAGTAATTTATGGTATCGAAATCCCTGACACAATAATTTCCCAGTGATGCATTGATTACGTTCGTTAAAATCTATGACATCAGAACACACACGGGCATACCGAACGAGTTGGGATATATAAACACCGTATGATGGAGCCAAAGGCACATCGCCGTCTAAAATGGAAAATTAACAATAGGAAATGAAAAATCGTCTCTTTGTCGTAAATTTTAGTATGTAGTTTCCGTTAGAAATTGAAATGTCTAAATCTAGAAAAGGGCAACTGCTGCTGTTTATGTTAGATTTAGTTAAAGTAAGTTCTTTTGGTAAATTTCGGAAGTATATTTAGAGAACTCTGGATTATTTAACGAAAAATATCATCCAGATAACGGTAGGTATTGTTGAATGTATCAACTAAATATAACAATGATGGGTCTTTACTGAGTTTGGTCATAAACTGAGATTCATAGCAATATAGAAATAAATCTGCTATTAAAGGGGCACAGTTAGTGCCCATAGGAATACCTACTACCTGACGATACACTTTATCGCCGAAACGTACATAAATGTTATCTAGCAGAAAATTTAAAGCTTCAATCATATCCTCACATTTCCAGTAAGTGTATCTAGCATACTTTCCTTTTCGTTACAGAAAAGGCTTTAAACGAGTTACAGCAAATAAAATTACAATGAGATTTTCGAAAGACCATTTTATCAAATACAAAACTTTTTCTTTATAAGATTGTGTGGAAGTGTAGTGTACAGAGTAGAAAAATCATAACTGTCAACAGAATTATAAGGACCATCAAAAGCATGTATTTTATCTAAAACCTCTAAAGAATTTTTAACACTCCAAAATAATTAATACCATTATTTTCATAAGCTTTATTACAAAAGTTAATAACCAGTTCTTTGATAGTAGTAAGGAGGTAGTTAGGAGAACTGATAGATTAGTAGTAGAACACTTACTCGATGCGGAGATGAAACGGAATTTAAATGGTTTTTGTGTAATTTCGGTAACCAGTACATGGTAGGGACTTTCAAATGTTCGGAAGATGCTTTAAGTTGGGTAGTGGCAGTGGTATGCTTGTTAACGATTTGACTCTCTGTGGTGCGAACGGACCTGAATGTAGAGGAATTGATAATTTCGTTTTGAAGAACTTCCGTGTAGTATATGCGTCACACCACCACTACATTATTGGCTGCCTTGTCTGCCGGTACGAACACAAACCGCTCTGCGAGTACCTTGAGTTTATTTTTTATTCTTGAAATGGGAATATCATGGATCCTATTATTAATTTCAGAATTGTTTTCTAAATGAGATATTCGAATATTAACATGTTTAACTCAGTTATATAATCACGTGATTCTTAAAATTCAAGGATCCCATCATTGGTTGTCTTTTGTTATATCGTTTACTGTTTTTGTCATTTCAAAATTAGATTTACATGGCAAATACCTATGAAAATTCTTTTTAAATTAAATCAAAACATTTTACACTACACGAAATTTGACGTTGGATACATTGCATAAATATATTTATTGATGAAGATCTTACGTTTACCTCTAGCTGTTCTGTAGTGGATTGAGTTGTTGGATTACTATATCGTTTACGTATATATCATCATAGAGTTTTATAATTAATTATCAACAACAAAGCTATAATGCTAGACAGCTACAAAGGAATGACTGAATTAAGGAACTGTATAGCAATGATCACATATGAATACTTTGTACTGAGTTTTATAGTATTACTGATGAATAGAAAGTAAGCTTACTTGCAATACAATTTGATCCTGTCCAAAACTGATTTGAAGAACATTGACATCTTCCACTTGAACAAGTCAAGGGACTGATACATTCGCGGTCAGCAGTACAGGCCGCATTTACATTCTTCTCTGTAAACAAAACTTTTATTTTAAATTTGTTTATGGTAAACTTGGTTAACATTACTCTTTATTAAAAGCTTTTCTTTGTTTTTTTTTTCTAAATTTATAATTAGAATACAGTCATCAATCTTGTTCTTTGTGCAATATCAAAAAGTTTGACCAGACTACTTTTTGCCCTCCTTCAATTATGAATCTATTTAATTTTACTGCTAAGCATTTATAGCGGTTTTCAAGACAATAGACGAAACCTAAATTTTACACCTTTGTTTTACTTTTAGCCATGTCGGCTATGTTGGATGAACGGCGGTGTTATCGCACACATTTGTTAAACTAAATATCCTAGTGATGATTATGGCCAAGTTTGGTTACATTTTGCCTAGTAGTTTCAGAGAAGAAATTTTGTGTTAAATTAAAACATGACGACGGCCGACAGCTAAAGAGAAAAGCTTACTTTGTCCTTTTGAACAGTTGAGCTAAAAATATGTGAGGTATATGTAAATGAAAAAATAACGAACCCAACGAAAAAAAAAAAACGTAAAAAAAA
Source organism: Mytilus coruscus (assembly GCA_017311375.1). Lineage (NCBI taxonomy): Eukaryota > Metazoa > Mollusca > Bivalvia > Mytilida > Mytilidae > Mytilus > Mytilus coruscus. The sequence continues at coordinate 84,302,473 of CM029603.1, forward strand.
TCTATATTTAAGCAATGGGTTTAATAAAATAGTAGTAAAATTACAAATACTTAATATTCATCTGAAAATGTAATCATAACTTTTATATAGAATTAATTCTTACGTGCAGTGCAAGACGATCCTGTCCAATACTGATTTGTAGGGCATTTACAAGCCCCATCTGCACAAGTCATTGGACTTAAACATTCATTGTCAGTATTACATGTTTCACCAACACCCTTTCCTATGAACAAATGAATGTAAATGTCCCACAAGTTCTAGCATTTTTATGTTGTATTTTAATGTTATTATAGAGTTAATTAACTTGTCTTAATGATTGTAAAACATATGTGTGCGTACCTTTTTGTTATTCTATTTACCGACACTATAAGAGAAGGTTTGAGGTGTAAAACATAACCGTTTTAACATGTTTAACTCAGTTACATAATCACGTGATTCTTAAAATTCAAGGATCCCATCAAGGTTTTGTTTTGTTATATCGTTTACTTTTTTTGTCATTTCAAAATAAGATTTACATGTCAAACACCTTTGAAAATTCTTTTTAAGTTAAATCAAAACATTTTACACTACACGAAATTTGACGTTGGACACATTGCATAAATATATTTATTGATGAAGATCGTACGCTTACCTCTAGTTTTTCTGTAGTGGATTGAGTTGTTGGATTACTATATCGTTTACGTATATATCATCATAGAGTTTTATAATTAATTATCAACAACAAAGCTTGATGCTAGACAGCTACAAAGGAATGACTGAATTAAGGAACTGTATAGCAATGATTACATATGAATACTTTGTACTGAGTTTTATAGTATTACTGATGAATAAAAATTAAGCTTACTTGCAATACAATTTGATACTGTCCAAAACTGATTTGAAGAACATTGACATCTTCCACTTGAACAAGTCAAGGGACTGATACATTCGCGGTCAGCAGTACAGGCCGCATTTACATTCTTCTCTGTAAACAAAACTTTTATTCTAAATTTATTTATGGTAAACTTGGTTAACATTACTCTTTATTAAAAGCTTTTCTTTGTTTTTTTTTTTACTAAATTTATAATTAGAATACAGTCATAAATCTTGTTCTTTGTGCAATATCAAAAAGTTTGACCAGACTACTTTTTGCCCTCCTTCAATTATGAATCTATTTAATTTTACTGCTAAGTATTTATAGCGGTTTTCAAGACAATAGACGAAACCTAAATTTTACACCTTTGTTTTACTTTTAGCCATGTCGGATATGTTGGATGAACGGAGGTGTTATCGCACACATTTGTTAAACTAGATATCCTAGTGATGGTTATGGCCAAGTTTGGTTACATTTTGCCTAGTAGTTTCAGAGAAGAAATTTTGTGTTAAATTAAAACATGACGACGGCCGACAGCTAAAGAGAAAAGCTTACTTTGTCCTTTTGAACAGTTGAGCTAAAAATATGTGAGGTATATGTAAATGAAAAAATAACGAACCCAACGAAAAAAAAAAAAAAAAATCTATATTAATGCAATTGGTTTAATAAAATTGTCGTAAAGTTACAAGTTCTGCATGTTCATCTGAAAATGTAATCATAACTTTTATATAGAATTAATTCTTACGTGCAGTGCAAGACGATCCTGTCCAATACTGATTTGTAGGGCATTTACAAGCCCCATCTGCACAAGTCATTGGACTTAAACATTCATTGTCAGTATTACATGTTACACCAACACCCTTTCCTGTGAACAAATGAATGTAAATGCCCTACAAGTTCTTGCATTTTTATGTTCTATTTTAATGTTACTATAGATTTAATTAACTTGTCTTAATGATTGTAAAACATATGTGTGCGTACCTTTTTGTTATTCTATTTACCGACACTATAAGAGAAGGTTTGAGGTGTAAAACATAACCGTTTTAACATGTTTAACTCAGTTACATAATCACGTGATTCTTAAAATTCAAGGATCCCATCATTGGTTGTCTTTTGTTATATCGTTTACTTTTTTTGTCATTTCAAAATAAGATTTACATGGCAAATACCTTTGAAAATTCTTTTTAAATTAAATCAAAACATGTTACACTACACGGAATTTGAAGTTGGACACATTGCATAAATATATTTATTGATGAAGATCTTACGTTTACCTCTAGCTGTTCTGTAGTGGATTGAGTTGTTGGATTACTATATCGTTTACATATATATCATCATAGAGTTTTATAATTAATTATCAACAACAAAGCTATAATGCTTGACAGCTACAAAGGAATGACTGAATTAAGGATCTGTATAGCAATGATCACATATGAATACTTTGTACTGGTTTTATAGTATTACTGATGAATAGAAATTAAGCTTACTTGCAATACAATTTGATCCTGTCCAAAACTGATTTGAAGAACATTGACATCTTCCACTTGAACAAGTCAAGGGACTGATACATTCGCGGTCAGCAGTACAGGCCGCATTTACATTTTTTTCTTTAAACCAATCTTTTATTTTAATTGTGTTTATGGTAAACTTGGTTAACATTACTCTTTATTTAAAGCTTTTCTTTGTTTTTTTTTTTTTCAAAATTTATAATTAGAATACAGTCATAAATCTTGTTCTTTGTGCAATATCAAAAAGTTTGACCAGACTACTTTTTGCCCTCCTTCAATTATGAATCTATTTAATTTTACTGCTAAGTATTTATAGCGGTTTTCAAGATAAAAGACGAAATCTAAATTTTAAACCTTTGTTTTACTTTTAGCCATGTTGGCTATGATTGATGAAAGGCGGTGTTATCGCACACATTTGTTAAACTAGATATCCTAGTGATGATCGTGGTCAAGTTTGGTTACATTTTGCCTAGTAGTTTCAGAGAAGAAATTTTGTGTTAAATTAAAACATGACGACGGCCGACAGCTAAAGAGAAAAGCTTACTTTCTCCTTTTGAACATTGGAGCTACAAATAGGTGAGGTATATGTAAATGAAACAACAACGAACCCAAAAACGTAAAAAATCTATATCTAAGCAATTGGTTTAATAAAATTGTAGTAAAATTACAAGTACTTTATATTCATTTCAAAATGTAATCATAACTTTTATATAGAATTAATTCTTACGTGCAGTGCAAGAAGATCCTGTCCAATACTGATTTGTAGGGCATTTACAAGCCCCATCTGCACAAGTCATTGGACTTAAACATTCATTGTCAGTATTACATGTTTCACCAACACCCTTTCCTGTGAACAAATGAATGTAAATGCCCTACAAGTTCTTGCATTTTTATGTTCTATTTTAATGTTATTACAGAGTTAATTGGCTTGTCTTAATGATTGTAAAACATATGTTTGCGTACCTTTTTGTTATTCTATTTAACGACACTGTACGAGAAGGTTTGAGGTTTGAAACAAAATTGTTTAACCCCGCTACATAATCACGTGATTCTGCAAAGTCAGGGATCTCGTCATTGGTTGTCTATCGTTATATCGTATACTTTTTTTGTCATTTCAAAATAAGATGAACATGACAGATTTCTTTGAGAGTTTTTAGATTAATTCAAAACCTTTCACACTCCAAGCAAATTAGAGTTGGACACATTGCATAAATATATTTATTGATGAAGATCGTACGTTTGCCTCTAGCTCTTTTGTGATGGTTTGCGTTGTTGGATTACTATATCATTTACGTATATATCCTCATAGACTTTTATAATTAATTATCAATAACACAGCTATAACGCTAGTCAACTACAAAGGACAGACTGAATTAATGAACTGTATAGCCATGATTAGATATAAAGACTGTTTACTGGGTTTTATATGTTTTACTGATAAATAGAGACCAATCTTACTTGCTTTTTTTTTAAATCCTCCTTTCCTAAGGCAATATTGACATTATATGAATGTGCCTATTGTTTATAGGTTCATCCCTGGTCATACCGCTTCCATCGTGTATTTCTATTTTCCTGGCTTTCAGATGATTATGTTTATGGCGTTGCTAATAAAATTAATCCAGTAGCTTTGGACGCACGAAACTTGTAACGTGTTAATTTAAAAGTATTGTTTTCAACATGTCTAATTTTAGAAAATCAAAAGTAATGACTGAAGAACTTAAGTACATGGATTGTCTATAAAGACTATATTAATACAACTTACGTTCAGCACAATTAAATTCTGTCCAATACTGGTTTTTAGAACATTGACAACTTCCACTAGAACAGGTCATAGGAATATACATACGATATTTGCAGTACATGCTGCATTCACTTTTTTCTCTGTTAATCGAAATATATTTAGTATCGATAACGTGACAAAAACATTAAGTAAACAATTAGAAATTATGTCATCTGAAAATGATTAACAACCCTTTAATTGCGTAAACTTCCTACAAAAATAATGTACTGTTTAATGGGGAATGGTGTATGGTGCAGAAGGAATGTTGTATTGTGTTTAAATTGAATTTTTAAATTTCGTAAAACATTGTGTTGTAGGTAAACTTAAATAGTGGAACTCATGAATTATTGAAATGGGTAAAGGTAAATGCGGAATAATGGTGTATGGAAAATTGTGTATGGCATCGATATGTATGTTTTCTAATGGTGTACAGTGTATGGTGTATGGTGTTAGTTGGAAGGTTTTACTCCTCAGCGACTATCACTACAAACCAGTAAAAGTCTGAAATGGACTATATTTGTACTCGACTGTACTGATTTTTACTCGACCAGTCTGAATTAGTGTGAATTTTACTCGATATTACTCGACCTCAATCTTAACCATACTAGACTGTACTGATTTGTACTTGACCATGATCTTTGCCATTGAAAATAGTCTAAACTATTACTCGACCAGTCTGAAACAGTCTTATGTTTTTACAGTTAGGGTTTTTTGCTTGTGAGAGAGCTGTCTACATATTTCATTATATTAATGTTCTAATTTTTTTTTTACTGTTTCTATGTCATTTGGTCTCTTGTGAAGAGTTGTCTCATTGGCAATCATACCACATCTTCTTTTTCTATTAACCCATTCTCGACCTATTTGTTCAGTCTGAACCATACTTAACCAAATAACCTCTACTTTTTAAATTTTAACTGTTAAAATAACTTTATTTTTAACTGACATGACAACAGCCACAATAAAATAAAGATATATATAAAAACAATTTTTTACATCCTTACATGATTCTCAAATTCATCAAATCGAGATAGTTAAATTACCTAATTTTAAAGTTTTAGAGTCTTGTTAAAAAGAAGATTTTTTTTACCTGAAAACCACACCTATACTGAGGGTAATAAAACCTTATTAAGGTGCTTCTTGTTTGGCATGTGTTTTTTTAAACCAAATTTAATTTTCATAAATTCCTAAATAAAAACTACATAGGCTTCATGGTTACATACAATAGTTATATAACTATCTTTTTGGTTAGGTATCAACAGCCAACAAAATCACTGACATTGTTTAACCTTATATCAGAAAAATATCTATTCTTATCATAATTTGGGAGATATATACATGTGTATGTATATATCAACAAGGGATAAAAAATTAAAGAAATGAATAAAATTGTTCTTCTGATTAGGGGTAAACTATAAATTATTACCTCCTGCTTGGGGCAAACTCATTAAAAAGATCACACCTGGTCAGGTAGTAATAAATCTTAAATAACATCCATTCAAAATTACAACATCCTGTAAAATTAAAGCTTCTTGTTTGGCATGTGTTTTTTTTTAAACCAAATTTAATTTTCATAAATTCCTAAATAAAAACTACATAGGCTTCATGGTTACATACAATAGTTATATACCTATCTTTTTGGTTAGGTATCAACAGCCAACAAAATCACTGACATTGTTTAACCTTATATCAGAAAAATATCTATTCTTATCATAATTTGGGAGATATATACATGTGTATGTATATATCAACAAGGGATAAAAAATTAAAGAAATGAATAAAATTGTTCTTCTGATTAGGGGTAAACTATAAATTAATACCTCCTGCTTGGGGCAAACTCATTAAAAAGATCACACCTGATCAGGTAGTAATAAATTTTAAATAACATCCATTCAAAATTACAACATCCTGTAAAATTTAAATCACAAGGCCTTTTGAATTCACTAGATAGTAATACACGGGTTTAAGAGAAATAGGGTTTCTTTTACCTGTAAAACATACCTGTACAGAGGTAATTAAACCTTATTAAGGTGCTTCTTGTATGCCATGTCTTTAATTTTGACAAAACTTATTTAAAGTAAATTAAAATGAATTTTTACTGCAATTTTGGAACACATTTCGTTTTAAAAAGTTATGAAGGATTGCTATGGAAGTTCTATTAATCATGATTATTTTAAATTCTTGGTTTTACAAAACAAAGGTGTCATTTTTTATATTTATTGAGTTGCTTTATATACTATTTTATATTTTAATAAAAAAAAAATGTTCACTGCATTATTAACTAAACTCGACTGACACCATAAATCTATACCAGGCTTAAGTTAGTGGTGAAAACTGTCCAGTAACCATAAAATATATCTGAAACGTTCAAAAAATTTTGAATAACATTTAAGATATTTTAATAATGGTCGAAAGTTCTAGAATTTTTGATGTACATAAAGCAATGTGAACATGATATCTTGTATATAAAAATTCATTTAACGAAACTTAATTTATTACATGATATTTTTTAATCCGACCAGAAATTACTTCCTTTGATCACCTTGTTTTATTCTTATTTTAAAGGTGATATACATTGTATATGTATGTATATAAGTGTTGATGAATATGGTGTTGATGGTTATATTATGTTAATTGTGAAATTTTGGTTTCAATGCTATATAAAATACATTTTGGATTTCAAATTGTTGTTCAAATTTCTAGCCAGGGGAAATAGCTGTTGTTGAAAACAGTTCCTAAATTGATGAAATAGAATAGATAGATACAAAAAATAGGTCTAGATTGGTTAAGACTTGGTCGAGTATGGTTCAGACTAGGTCGAGTATGGTTAAGACTAGGTCAAGCATGGTTCAGACTAGGTCGAGCATGGTTCAGACTTGGTCGCGAATGGTTAAGACTATGTAAGAGTATGGTTCAGACGCGTATAACATGGATAACTACTGGCCGAGTAAAGGTCAAGTACAGGTTCAGACTGTTAAGTATGGTTCAGACTACAGTCGAGTTATATCAGGTAAATTTAAGACCAATTCAGACTGGTCGAGTAAAAATCAGTACAGTCGAGTACAGATATAGGCGATTTCAGACTTTTACCGGTTTGTAGTGTATATGAAGGAAATATATGCTTTTACGTTTTTGTGTACCCCAGATATGGATTTTATCATGAATTCCAAATTGTTCAATCTATGAAAAGCTGAGCATTTTGAAAGACATCGTCAAGTCTTAAATCAAAAAGATAACAAATTTTGAGAATATCTATGAACTTCAAATATAAATTGAACTTTCATCCTGAACGGATTCCAAGTACAACGGTAGTACAATGAGAACTTATGATACAGCAATCCCACCTCATGAATGTATTAATGAGAATCGATAGAAGAAATTGTCTTTTTGAAACGCAGTTTTGAATACGGAAATATAAAGCTTCCACATTTTATAAATTAACTGATGCATTGACCATTTCAAAAACTATATCCTGAATGTTTGAATGGAAGATAATTTCACATCAGAGTTATTGACGCATACAGTGAAATATCTACAAAACATTACCCTGACGTTATTTTTTTAGCAATGGCGTTATGTTTGTTGGAAAATAAAAATGTTCGATTCTATTCAGAAGTTCGATACTACAAAGAGCATTCACAGAATGCGATAGTTGCCACATGTGGAGTAGGAACTGCTTATCCATCCTGGGCACCTCAGTTCAACTTCTTCCTTATTCAATTTTGTCAGGGTTCGTGATGTTCAGGCTTCAGTTCTTTACAAAGTGCTGTACGGATTTGTTCATCTTTTTTAGTCGTTTTTCGTGGGTTTTTTTGCCATGCTGATGACTTTTGAGTATTAATGTCCTATTGAAATCTTCTGTCTCTTTTGTACAATTCCCAATGAACAAATAAATTGACTCAGACATTCACAGCCGACTATATACTCTCCACCAAAACATATGTGTATAGATAACAGAAGGGGCAACAGGCTCTCCATAGGCTTATATTGCATGTTCATCTAATAATATATCGGTTTCTTATATATATATATATATATATACAATACAGTTCATTGGTAGCAAATGTTAATCATGATCAATAAGGATATGATACTAGTATATATATATTAAGTGGGATAAATAAAGTGAGAACCATACAAACCAGAGAAACGTATTCGAAATTCGCATGTGATATCAATCTAAATTCATATTCATCATGTTCATTATATAAAGGAAAGACAACTTACTAGGAGCACAAATTGAACCTGTCCAATATTCGTATACATTACAATTACAACGTTCACCTGCAGACCTCTGTTCTATATAACAATCAGGAGGATTTCAGCAACCCTTCTCCTTCTTCCTCTCTCTGAAATTTAAGTATTGCAAGTATCGAGAATAAACCATGAAAGTGAGGCAGTTCAGGATAACAAAACACGGAAGCTTTGTAAAAAGGACGGATTGAGGGATTGTGTTTTAGCTGTTCATTGTCTTTGTTTGTACACCTGGTATTTTTTTATGGACGGACGAGCAGATTGTAAGTATACTTTATGCATTTAACTCTTATCGGAGCGTTTAAATTGAATCTCCGTAATATATTACAACACAAATGTTCATATCTTTTTTTTAAGAATGTCTGAATTTTTTAATGTAATAACGAACAGTTGATTTACGATACATAGTTTATAGAACATTTTCTTGGGAATCGTCTCAATTTTATTGTCTCTTGTATTCTGCGTTTAATTAATTGAATCAATCCCAGAAATACATCATAACTTGGCAAAGTTTATATTTATCATTTGAATTTGAATAGTACCTGTATACGATTTACTGAAGATCAGAGAAAGTCCGTGTCCAGATTCGAATAACAATAGTTACTAGTACATGTCAGAAAGTTAGGCATAGTTGTTATAAAAAATCGTGAAACATAAACTTATTGATTATGTCACAAGACCATTTAAGCAAGGAGATCAGTTCCAAACTACTTAGTTGTCAGGTATTTGAAAATATCTATTAAATTCATAATATTTGCTTAATCAATGGTGTGGTTGATGAGTTTTTGTTTCAATTTGCCTTAAAAACAGGCATATATCTAAAACAAATATCACATTAAACAACCTTTTACAAATTTACGTATTGAAATTTGTTAATTTTACAATACAGTCTGCACCAGGACAAACTGTAAGAGCATCAAGGATTCCCCATGTAAACAAATCATTGCAGGTGAAAATACCACAGCCCGAAAGATGGGAAAGTGACGATTACATTTAGAGCTTTATATTCAAAAGGAATCTTTCGACAAATAGACTGTCTCTAAATATTATAAATTATTAATAGGAATATTCAAAATATGTACAATTACAAGTGACCTCTTACAGAAGTAAAAATTACAGCGTATCTAAATAATCTGTAGCTCATTTTATATCGACAATAATAATGGCTAAGAAAACTCATTCGGATACATAATTTCTAATATGATAGAAATAAAGTTGATATACAAAACTTACTTTTCTGACAAGTTGATCCATCATCATAGTAACTATTCACACAACGACATTTGTTAGTATCACAAATTGCGTTACCATATTTAGTACAATTACTATCATTAATAATAGTACAAGCAATATATCCTACTGCTGCTTCGCATGGTATACATAGTGTACATAACAGTAGTATCTGAGGAAGAACACATACAGTATATATTGAAAAAAGAACAAAAGTAACACATACAATCTGTTTTTTTAGTATCTATTTTGACCAACCTTTAGTAATGGTTATAACTAAAACTACATGATATGAACATTACTAAAAATAATGAACGCTAACAAGAAGGCAATTTGCGAGTGAAATTTCTGGTTAGTCATTTAAGTGACATTCGTTGAGATACGTCATCACATAGTTTGGCAGAAATTGAAGGCGGAGTTAGTGACCAATGGGCTCGACTTGTGTAGTATACTTTCCTGAATAAGATAAAGATATGTAATAATGTATAAAATAATGTTTTTCTAATACTACGCGCACTTTAGTCATTCCTTTGAACGTTTTGGGAATAAATCATGATTTGGTTGACTGTAATGGATGTCACGAATATACATTGTAATTTACCTGTTTCCACAGTTTCATCCTTTATTTCTATCTCTGTTGTGACATTACTACATCCGACTTTCACTAGCAACCAGGAGGCTACTACTAGTTGTTGCGCATAACTACTACTACTTAATCTTCAGGAGCACATGAGTTCACACCTTTTTGTAAAGGTGTTCGTGCTTCTAATGCTTTAGTTTTCAATTTTGTATATTGTATAGAAATATAGAGGTGTGGTATGATTGTGTATGAGACAACTCTCCAACAGAGACCAAATGACGTTGTTCAGCAACTATAGGTCACTATAAGGCCTTCAACAATGAGCAAACCCATATCTCCATAGAAAGCTACAAAAGACCCCGAAATGACAAATGTCAAACAATTCAAACTGGAAAACTAACGGCTTGATTTAATTGCTAAAACATATTTTTGATTGTACGTCTAAATTTATTCCAATCACGATGCTGACAACTCTATTGCTATATAAAACAAAACAAAACAAAACAAAAAACCACGAGAAACGTCAAATTGTTCAAGGCGAAATATAAAGTGTTGTTAAATGTTATGTGTGATAGTCTAAACCAATCAAATATTTGCATTAGTTAATTTGAAAGTCTGCACATTTTCTTTTGAAATTCTTATTCACACAAGGATAATGTGTTTAAGACTTGGAATATAAATATTAATCGATTAAATCCATATCCGTCTACGAACTCACCAGTGATGGTCGAATAAAAAAATTAAAAAGGCCAAATTTAGAAAGAAGTTGAAAAATAAGAAACAGCACTTGTAAACTAAACGCAAAAGTAAATTTCAAAAACCATTGTTCAAAAAAGCTCATTGCATCCTGAAGGAAAATGTTTAAACAATGATCTGTGCATTGATTAATTGTCATAAACACTTAAAATATGAAAATTATATTTATAACCAGATTGATTGTGCACCTAATATTGCATTCGTCGTTTCTGGTTCCAATTTGTTAAGTAAACATCAATGTTCAGACCACATGCGACACTTTGTAACCAGTCTAAGACCTTTCTTTGCATTGTTTTCCCTTACAACTCACATAAGTAGTACTTACCATATGTAGACACGACGTTAGTGACATTTTGTGTGTTGTTTTGTTGATGAACTAGGAAGTTATCTTATTTTAAATATGAATTTACTAGAGCGTATTCCCGAATCATCTTCAACATCCGTGTCATTATCAAAGAATCAGTTTATGTATTTTTACTTTTTAAATTATACCATTTAAAATTCTTTTCATCTACCGATTGGAAAGAAAGTAGTTTATGTTAAAGGACTCCAATTAGTACATATACGACGGCAATGTTTTCATTTAGACAGTTAAGTGACAGACTCTAAATTACCAGATGCATAGACAATTTAAGAATAAATTAAACAAAATGACGGAAGTTCTTAATGCAAAGCAAATTCTCAACAGACATAAAATAAGAAGAAGAATATGACTGGCCTTAACTAATAATAAAATGCATGTGTCTACATACTTGAAAAGAGGGACGAAAGATACCAGAGGGACAGTTAAACTCATAGATTGAAAATAAACTGACAACGCCATGGCTAAAAATAAAAATACAAACAGACAAATAATAGTACGGAAGACACAACATAGAAAACTAAAGACTAAGCAACACGAACCCCACCAAAAACTGGAGGTGATCTCAGGTGCTCCGGAAGGGTAAGCAGATCCTGCTCCACATGTGGCACCCGTCGTGTTTCTTATGTTATTACAAATCCGGTAAATAGTCTAATTCGGTAGGTCACATTCGTGAAAAGGGAAGTGTATTGTAGTAACGACATAAGGAACATATCCGATATCATTTGTGAAACGGTTATTCCATAACGGTCAACCAACTCGTGATGGCGTCCGTAAAATTGACGAAGGGATGATTTCAACTTCACCGTTTGGAACTCTTGGTTTAATAGCTTCCTTGTGAGCAGCAATCCTCTATCAAGGAAATCATAATAGGAAATACAAGCCCGGGAATATCGTATCAATTGGGAGATATATACTCCGTATGCAGGCGCTGCTGGAATGTTGCTACATAGAAATGGAAAGTTCACAATTGGGAAGCTGAAATCATCTCTTTTGTCGTAAAGTTTTGTTTTCAACCGACCCTCATTGTCAATTTCTAGATGTAAGTCAAGATATGAGGCAGACTTACTTGAAAGACTAGCAAACAAACAAAAAAGGCCAATCAAAATTCTTCAACAAATATTCTCCAAAGACGGATATCTTTTTTTTTTAATTTTAAAGTAAAAGAATGCCAAAGTATTTTTGTATAATTGCAAAAACGGCAATAGAGCAAAACAAACTGGTTTCGTGCCTACCAACATAATTAAAGGAAATATTCCTTATATTGTTGTCTCACATCAGGAGCCCGTAGTCCAGTTGTAATTGGTTGTCTGGCCCGAGAACACAATTATTTCGTAGTGCATTTCTTTTAGACGATAAAATCAAATTAAAACAATCGCACCTGCTCTATCTCAAAAAGAATTTTACCGTTGATACAAATTATATCAAAATTATAGAAAAGTCTATTAGCCCTTACTCAAAATATGGACAAATCTATGTTAAGGGGGTCTATAATTCAGTTTGACAGCTTCAGGCATACCAATTTTTGACCTATTTCAACTGGACCAAATCAATACTTTACCTAAAAATTCATCACCCAATTTTTTTTAACATGTCATTTCATCCCTCTACTTAATATTTCATGCATGAAATATAAAGAAATAAATTTGGAAAGTTTATGAAAAAAAGTTATACACTGTCCACACTAGGGACTATGTTTGTAGAAAACGAAAATCAAAGGCCGATAACTGTGTCCTCGGGCCGTCTGCTATGATTTGGTTTCGTTATTCGTGTTAGTTACTGTGTTCTAAGTCGTTTTCGATTTCTTTTTAACTTTCAAAATTTGTCATCAAACTTACAACATGTACAATGCGGAATCGTTCGTGCTCATTATTGTATGTTTCAATGTGACCTACAGCTGTTCACATCTTTGCACTTTTGTCCTTTGTGGATATTTGCCTCACTACCAACTGATCCATTTGTGATCACATCTCCTTATTTTTTAAATGATTATCTGGTTTTGATTATTTTTTTAAAGCCATATCTTTATCTTTTAATGTCGCTTTAAGTTGATCAACTGGCTTGGTTAATAATTTTTTCTATACACTTCTTCGATCTCTTTAATCATATCATCATTCGAACGCTTTATCGTGATTTAATCAATAATACCAACTCATATTGTGTTTTATTATTCGAAAACCTCAGACATGCATACTCGCTTCTTGATAATTGCTTTTTAAAGTAAATGGTCTCACCCTTATTCCAATATCCATAAAATATATGTTGTCAATGTATATTTCTTTAACTTTAAAGGAGATGTTCGAACCCATAATTAAAAAGAAATATAAGTCGACAAAAGGCAGACAACACGATGTTAAAAAGGAAAAACGGCAAACAACAGTCCAGAAAACACTACAAAGAAACTAAAAATCAAGCAACACGAAATCAATAATCAATTTAATATTAATATTTGATGTTTTAATCTAATACCATTGTAATGAAATCAATCTTCAGGGAATACAAAATCCCTTGAAAATCATGAGAGATATAATGTGTTCTTGAAGGGTTGTGAAATCATGTAACCTTAATACAATCATATCTTTCGCATAAATTTGCGCCAGACTGTATGTTGCACAATTAGAAGACATAAAAAATGCTATATCAAAATCAGGATACATCGCATGCAGCACCCTCATATTGTCCAGTTGCTAAAGTTGTTAATCAGGGCAGTTCGGTAGGAGCTCAAATCGCTAGGATAAAACATGAAAATAACACTTATTAATTCTATACGTCCGAAGCGCTATTTTGGATTTATCTTTATCAGAAACGCTCAAAGTCAAATAATGGAAAAGTAAGGATGTATAAGAAACGAATCACGCGAAGCGCTATAAGACCAAAAGGGACATAAAATGAATAGTCAAATCCGTATAATAATATGAAACCTTAGTCATTTCTTCATTTACAAACAATCGAAGAAATGTATGATTTAAATCATGTTTGTACAAAGCACTAACTAATAAGCTAATGATACACTCTGGTATTAATAGTCCACTTGTTTTGCGGTATCTACTTAATGACATTACTATTTTCATTAAGGTATAATTTTCTAATGTAGAAAAGCAAAAACCTGTAAACTTCCTGAACTGACAGTAAAATTTTGAAAAGGATAATGCGTATTACATCAGCAGAAGATACATCAAGATCCTTTATTTAAAACTCCATTTAATATATATATATTGCATTTACATACTATTTAATGTGCCTGGTACCATCTGAATCCTGTTCCAAACGTATCACATAATATGTTGATAAAGTTTGTTACAAATTTTGACAAAACTTTAGTGATTTTTTCTTTAATGTCCAATTTAATCACATGAAAATCATTTATAATTAGTCGTTTTAATCTTCGGAACAACATAGAAAGATAAGGAAACAGTTGAAGATAGTATACAAAAATATGAAAACATAAGAGTTGTGGGTTATTAACACTCTTCAACTTTGTACTTCATGTGGCCTTTTAAATTTATTTCCATCTGAGCGTCAGCGTCACTGATGCGTCTTTTTTTTACGAAACGTGCGTATGGCGTTAAAAATTTCCATCCTTGTATCTTTGGTGAGATTAACTATTGCTCACAAAATTTAACTTATCGGCACATTATTCATACGATAAAATTCAAGTATGAAATCACAAGTGGGAGGTTACGCTAATAATAAAACCAGGTGCAACCCACCGTTTTCTTTAGAAAATGCTAGCTGTCTCAAGTCATTAATATAACAGTTGTTTTTTTCATTCGTGCCGTTGGATGATATAGTCAAACATTTAATATTGTCAAGTTTAATGTACTTCCCCCGTTTTCAATGTAAATTGGAGTCTGGTATTGCATTATATATTCCAGTTTCTCCTTCTTTTTGTTTTGTTTTTATTTTGGTATAAGGTAGAAAAATGTCATCCATGTTAAAGTTTTAGTAGGAATATGTAACAAGGCTTAACTATGTCTGAAATAGACGAATTCCTGTTTGTATTACATACAATACATTAAAAGGAACCAAGAAGAAAACATATGTTTACTCTCCTTGTTTTTTTATTTAAATATACAATTCTTATCTCATAGAAATATGCAAAGATTTTTTGTTATTGTAAATTCATAATTGGTCTGTTGAATTAGTGCACACAAACTGTCCTTATTGTGATTTTATCCTTTTTGCTTTCTATTTTTTTATTGATCTTTTTAAACGATGAAGATAATTGATTTGATTCCTAAAACAATTCCTAGTTTATTTAACAGATTAAACAAGTACAACATGATATGTACATACAGTAGAATAGACATCAAACGAATGGGAGACAACTGTAATATTTCGGACTTGGTACAGACATTTTCGTATGTAGAAAATGTTGGTTTAAACCTAATTTTATAGCTAGAATTATGCATATGATGAAATCTTTAACAGAGACA
Organism: Mytilus coruscus; assembly: GCA_017311375.1. NCBI lineage: Eukaryota > Metazoa > Mollusca > Bivalvia > Mytilida > Mytilidae > Mytilus > Mytilus coruscus. The sequence continues at coordinate 84,318,228 of CM029603.1, forward strand.
GAGAAACTTGACTCTTTGGTGCATACCAAACACTTCCATTGATTGAATGTCAACTATTTTTATATCTGTATTGTGTGGTGCATTACGGAAAATGTAACTGCAATCAATATCTCGCAGCTTCTTATTAACTTTTATATTTTGGTTTACACAAAATACAAAAAATGTGTAAATGATATCGTTAACATTTACATTTTGAAAAATCAAATGCAATCTGAACAAAAGAAAAGATGAAAAAATAACACTGCAAGTGGGTATAATTTCAGATGTAATACATGTGTTGAGTTTTATCAATTACACGGTCTTTATAGCATGCAATTAAGTCATACGTGTGTATTCCATATGTTACGCATGGGCTTTATTACCGAAAAAGGGTATTTGTACCTGTGATACAATGTACAATGAAGCCTCATTTTCAGGAAGTTACTTATAGGTTGCACTTCTGTAAATATAGACAATGCAATTTCCCATAGGAACTCCCTTTGCGGCTAAAGCAAGAAGTTACTTTAAACAATGTTTCATGCTTGAAAATGTATATTTCATGTCTGTTCCTGACAAAGTGAAATCAAAATTGGGTAAAAAAAAGACCAAAAACAAAAATTACAGATAACTGAAACAATTATATCTCCGAGTTTTTTGGGTCCAAGAAAAAAATATTCGTCATCACAAAGTAAACCGATTGTTACATTGAACCTCTCCATGATAAACTCATGAACGATGAATTTTAGATTTTGTGTGAACATTAACATGATTAATGAGGATTATTCATTCCTAGAATATAATATCTGAAAACACTTAATACGTTTCTGGTTACTATAAAACACACATGTAAACATATTGGCTGTAGCTTTATATAAACTGTTTGTAAAATAATCTCAACTACGATAAACTGAAAAACTTACCATGGTTCAAAAAAAGATATTCAATAATTGGTATGCTGGTCCAAGTTACCTTTCAGACGGACATTTTTATACAAATGATAAAAATATTAATTTTATAAAACAAGACATGAATGTTAACACGCCTTTTTTACCTATGGTGATCCCATTTACTTTTAAATGCATCAGAACGATCGTCATAGTATGAGGCACAGTATAAAATCACCAGGTAAAAGAAAGAGGTTCTGATAAGCCGTGGTTAAAAGTGTTCATAATTTAGAGACATAGTTATGTTATGAAATGTAATATTTTCTGTCTTTTGTTATGACTAAATGCAAAGTGAACAACTATTCATTGAAGGGCGAATCCAAAGATCACGAGAATATATAAGAATTAGTTTTTTAGCACAACTTTTCGAAATTTCTCGTTTTCAATAGTCTTCAAGTTGGAATTGGCTGTTTAATCAGTCCTAATTAGAAAAAAAATGTGTCTGACGTACAAAATTATAAGCTGCTTATAATTAATAAGTGTTTTTTTTTTTCATCTTAGGTCCAGAGGTGGTACATCCGTTGTTGTTAACTATAGTTTGTTCAAAGTCTCCAACAATATAATATTCAATATACGTAAAATGAACGAACACAACGTATCTTCTTTCTAGCTTGCTAAATTATGAAATCTATCTATGCAACCAAAGTGGTTGTTACATTCTCGTAATGTATTAAAAAATTATGATTACTACAATTATTGAGATTATTACCGTATTATAAAATACTGTATGAAAGGCATATACCATGTATACTGAGATTCATTTATTGTCACAGGTAACACATGTAACAGGTCTCGTGGATTAAGTAAAAATTGTATTTTTGTAGATATTTGATTTTGTGGATTTACAAAAGTCAGTATACATGTAACTTTTAAAACCGTGGTTCACATGTATCCATGAAGTCAACAAAAATTGGTATTCCACAAATAATAATGAATCCACAGTAAAACTATTGCCACTATACATACTATTATTTAAAAAAACAACATACATTTTACTTGTTTATAGACAAACATGAATTAGCAGAACGCCAAAATACTAGTAAGTTATCATTTTTGATGAGGTATTGAGACTGGAAAGGACACATGAGTACAGACGATTCTGTATAAATGATTTTATGTACTATAAGTGAAGTACATAAACAGTTTTGTTCAATCTTTTTAAAAAATAAAAGTAAATATCTGCGATACCAGTGTTAAGTTAACATATATATTGATATCAATCTGTTAACACAAATATAACTACCACTGGGTGATATCATCTCGGTTAACAAGCACTCCCGTGGTTCTTTCTTCCAGAAAGACAGTACTTGAGCACCGATAATATTAAATAAAAACATTCTTTACTATATTAGTTTATCAGTCATGTTGTAAAACTAAAGTTGAAAGCCAACGTTTTCCTTTGTGTTGAGTGTTCTCATATTGTCATTTTGGTTTTAATATTTCGCATTATGTCTTGTTGGTGTTGAGTGTTCTCATTATGTTGTGTTTGTGTTGATTGTTCTCATTGTGTTTTGCTTAATAAATTAGCGCTCCAAAAACAATCAACGTGAAGACGGTTTGTCAATTAAATTGCGTAGTGTAAGATGAAATTTGTAATAATGAATATTAACCAAGCAAAGCAGATCAAACTATTTTTAAGTTAACATATTTTCATAGTGTTTGTCTACGGTATGTAATCGACCAATCTGGTCATATACATTAGGATTATCTTTTGCTCCAAGTTCTTGGTAAGAGGATATATTGTCCATTCCAAGGTCTTCGTATTGGTCTGCACTGAAATGATAAAACATCGAAAAGTTGTGGATATGCTACGTTAACGTTATTTGGTCATGGTTCGTTGTTGTTATATCTTTCCATTGTACTAAGAATCAACGGTTTCTAAAATGTGAATACAAACATAAAGTAATAAAATGAAAGATTTCCACTTTTAGTTCTAACTTTTGCGTGTGTGTGTGTGCTGTATTTCTGTCACGTAGTGTTGTCATTTCAGCGATATTTTTTAACATTGGCATAAATCGGGAGGTTTGGCTAACCTTTAGACCAGGTTCAACCCACCATTTTTTCTTAAAATGTCTTGTACCAAGTCAGGAATATGACAGTTGTCATAAAACAGTTCGTTTCTATGTATGTAAGCGGGTTTTTTTTTTTTTTTTCACTTCAGTGTTCCTGTTGTTCGTTTTTTGACTTCCTCTTATAGTTGATGTGTTTCCATCGGTTTTAGTTTGTAACCCGGATTTTGTTTTCTCTCAATCGATTTATAACCTTTTAACACCGGTATACTACTGTTGCCTTTATTTGATACATTCGGATTTCTTATACTCGGCATTGACCACCGCTAAGGCGATTTAAAATGTCCAAATTTACCTTTGATGTATTCAATTAAAATGGTATATAGTACAGGTACATTAGCATAGCCAGTACTAGGTCGATGACCATACTGATGGACTTTATGTAACTTTTTGTTTCACGTGCCGAATAGCCAGTTCCTTTGTACCGTCAAGATATTTGATCCTGGTTTTTATAATGTAAAAAGTGTAGTTTAAGAAGGTTACCCTCCAAAATCATTCAAATATATTCAGCTGCCATTCTCGTGTGTCTCGTTTTATTTTTGAGAAATGGAGGGGGAATGTTTGTACTATAACGTTTGATAATGTGCTTAGTCCAACATTTAGATTCAAGCCACTATGATGAGAAATATTTTTTACCGAATATACATAAGGTGTTTTGTACTGCAATTACTTCAGAGATGCTTCTACCGTTGGACATTAAGTCTCGGAAGGTATCATTAGTTTGAAAGGAAGAGCTTGTTAATTGGCAGGATATTAATTTCTCAATGATACTTCTAATGTTAAATTTCTGAAATTGATAGTTTATTCTTGCAAAGTGTATTGTCCTTTTTATATCATTAATTTCGGTCAGCTTTTGATACTTTTAAATCAGGTCTATTATTTTTATTTCAATTGGTGATAATTTTTCCGAAACCACATCAGAAATAAATTATTGTCATTAAATATAAATATCCGAAATTATAAGATATAAGATATCTGAATGAAATCATCTATTATATATCACTACCAAATACCATTATTACTAGGCAACTAATAACTTTCTACTTACAGTTGTGGCTCTTGAAGCGCATGTCTTGATCCTGTTAAAACAACATTGACAATATATACTAAGTTAATACAAATTCCACTTACAATTCACTATATCGCGTATAAAGTCGAAAGAAATCATTATTGTTAAGGGGCAAGCTGAAACCCGCCTCGGGATATAGGTTTCTCGTGCTGTGTTGAAGACCCTTTTGTGGCCGTGGACGTTTCTACCCTTTGGGCGGGGTGTTGTCTCTTTGACGCATATCCCGTTCCCGTTCTTAATATTAGAATGTATCTTGTCGATATTCGGAGAATCTTTCAAGAAAATTTAAAACAACCGACTACGATAATTTTAAATACTTTATTATTATGCATGTTTTTAGTATTCTTGAACTCTCAAATTTCTCGTATGTTATACGATAACGCCAAATTAAATGAAGAAGCGAGATTTAAATGGTTTCTTTTATGTTTTTTTTTTCTGTATTAAATTGTGCAAAATCTTTTTGTGTGTTGAAAATGAAGTGGTAATGCTGCACGAAATATATACATACGACACATAATTTTGTTATATCAGCATATAATGTGCATTGATTTTGCTTATATTCACTACGAGCACACTTTGGCACATATAAATATATCAGTTTTGATTGTGCTTGTGCATGTTGTGTTTTTGATACTTATTGTATCGTAAACATAGAGCAAGATGATTGTTATATGCATTCCTTTTATTTACAACCAGTGAATTAGAGTGTGACGTTTTGATTGACAACATGTCAGTTAGGAAATGTCGTCTGTTGACCACGAAAATCGTTTGATTGGTTTTTGTAGCTGAGCTGTAATAGGCAAATTCCCAACATTGCCTTATTCATATTGATTGAATTATGTATTTCTTAGATGAAAGAAAATTTAAAAAATGAAAATGACCAATCTTACTTGACTCTTTAGATATTTTATTTCTTCTGTATTTCATTATTAGACAGAATAAAATCACCGTTACAAGAACACCGATTAAAAGACAGCCAACAGCAGTTCCTATTACTGTCCCTATTGAAAATGCTTTATTTGCTACAAAAATGTAATTCGTTATATATATAACCGTAAATGATGATATATATGGTATATGCAATTCGAAACAAAATGCTTAGTAATACGTCAAGTCCCATAACATCGATCTAATTAACAGTTGTAAAGTTTGTTCAATATTCAACATTCAAATTTATTTTTTCAAGTTTATGTATAGATAAGCATAGGAAAATGTCGTTCTATTAAATATTCAACACTAGGCTTCGACTTTAATCCTTTGATTTTTAACATTTAAATTACCTACGCACAATTCGTTTTTCTTTTTCCGCTTATTTTTATGTGACAATTGTGTTTCGTATGTATCAATTACGCATCATAGATACCAGATTAAAATTTTGAATCAAAGTTAAAAAAGGCTAAACAAAGAACGAAGTTGAAGAGCACTGAGGACGCGAAATTCTCAAATTTCCCAAATCAGTTAAGGTGATATTTTACTGGGGAAGAAAATCCTTAGTATTTCGAAAAATTCAAAGTTTGGTTAACAGTTATTTATAATTATAACCACTAGACGTGTTAAAAATGAAGTGTTTTAATGCTTTACTAATTAATTGAAAATAAGTTAAAACATTAAGTTTTATTGCACATACAGGAGAGACCTTGCAAATTAATACAGAACGTACAGCCTTTGCAGTCAAAGAAACCAAAAACTTGAGGATAAATATTCCGTATCAACTTTACAAATAATACATGATGGTCTTAGTATAGATTCTAGGTATTGACGTTGCTTATCATTTTAATAACCTTTTACTTGTCTTTTTATATTTTTAACTTTTACTGTTTAGTCCATTTTGGTCATATACTTTCGGCGTGGCTCGATACTTATATATCCCGACATTATGTTATTGTGCTACGGTCATTTTTATATTCTTGTATTGTTGCCTTTCATTTTGCTTATATACTTTGTATATAGAATGTCTATATGTCATTTTATTTTTCTATGTTGGAATAGTTATTTGTTTTTATAGTAAATAACATTATAAAACAATGTTGACTGCTGTACGCCAAATTTTGACATTTTTACCTATTATGTCCGTTTGCTTTGCTCACATATTGTTGTTATCATTATGGAATTCTATGCGACTGTCATACAAGTGAGAGGTTAAGCTAGCTATAAAAACCCGGTTTAATCCACCATTATTTACATAAGAAAATGCCTGTACCAATTCAAGAATATAGTAACTGTTTTCCATTCGTTTGCTGTGTTTAAGCTTTTGATTTTGTTATTTTATATTTAGAATTTTCCTTAGAGTTCCATAATTTTGTTATTTTACTTTTTTGCTTAAAGTAGTACGCAATGAAACAGAGTGTGTAAAAGTTAAGTAAGTAAAATCATGAATGTCCTGAAGTCTTGAACACGTATACTATTCCTGATATAAATAAACAAGGGGAGGATATTGAAGTATAATACTAGAAAGCGAATCTCAACTCAATATCCCATTTCCAATTCAATGAAATTGTCATGGTGTTTCTCATTTGTTCCCTGATGCAAGTATAGGCATCATTTTAAATAACATCATCTTTAAAAAATAAAAATAGCTCACTTTCAATTTTTGATGATGCGTAATAAATTTTCCTTTCTTTTTCTCCAGCTTGGTTAATTGTATTTACTGCATAAAGCTATAAAAGATAAGGTATACAACTGGTAAAAATTCAAGAATGAAATGTTTCCTAAAGTCTACTTTGAACATGTGTATATGAAGTAGAAGTGAACACCGTGGAATTTTATAATTCATATTTGAACGATTTTGTTATTTAGTGCTCCTGAAAGCCAATAGATATCTGTGTCACAAATGACCACAGAATATTGATAAATTTGACCTGTCGTCAACTCCATCCTGTGTTCTTCGAAGATTCATACTACAATTTCTATTCCTAAGCAACAAGCACGACAGCTGCCGCTACATTATCAGGATCTGTCTACCTTCTACAGCATCTCAGTTTTCGCCTGTTTTTTTATCTTGGTTTTTTTGCTGTTGTTTTAAATTATTTTTTTATATTTGAGGGGGGTCTTGCGAAATGTATTCTGTTTTAAGTACGATTAAATGTTAATTGTCCTTTATCCGTTCAAATTTTGCCTTGATGATGTCGACTTATATTTTCTATTGCCCATTTGGTTATCATTTATATTTTACCATTGCCCAACTTACTTCAACCTGGTAATGTCTATCTGGTGTAATGGAATACAATTTTTGGAAAACCTCGGAATCTGCAGCAATGGTTTCTACTGTTGTTGTCTAAAAATATTATCAAATGGTATAAAACTATGGTAAAAGTAACATCACAAAAATACTCAACTCCGAGGAAAATGCAAAACGGAAAGTCCCTAATCAAGTGGCAAAATCAAATGATAAAACACATCAAACGAATGGACAACAACTGTCATATTCCTGACTTTGTACAGGCATTTCCAATGTAGAAAATGGTGGATTGAACCTGGTTTTATAGCGCTAAACCTCTCACTTGTATGACAGTCGTATCAAATTCCATTATATTTACAACGATGCGTGAACAAAACAGACATAATAGGTAACATTGTCAAAATATGGATACAGCAGTCATCACTGTGTCACAATCTCAAAACAAACAAACAAAGAAGCACAAAAAGCATCTATCAAATTAAACAACCACATTCATTGCTTACTTATATATGTATTATAAATCAACCCATAAAGGATTGAAATATTTAAAGTCCTGTGACTGCATTCACATCTACTCTTAGTGTAGAGTCGCGTGTTTGACGCCAGAAAATGTAAACGTCACACAGAAAGAAATATAAAATAATTTTGACGTTCAAAGTACTTTTTAAAAATTATAATTTCACATGGGGAATGGTGGTATACAGGGTTGAAAAATCAAAAGTTTTTGTTAGAACTAATTTCAGAAAAAGACCGAGATTTAAAATTATTCAGAAGTTCTTTAGAATTTTTTAGAATCCACATATGGTTAATACCACTACGCGAGTAAAATAATTTTGTCGTTCAAAGTATTTTCAAAATTTTAATAGAACAATAACATAATGGTATTATAATAGAACAATAACAAAATGGTGGGATCTTTAAAAGTACAGAGCCACGTCTTATGTACCAAAGAAACACGTAAAGTCACACGTACAAAACACACCAGCAAAAATGAAGGATAATACAAACACATTGACGGGATGTATAAGTACCGAGCCACGTCAAATGGATATCACAGAAAACAGACCAAACAGTAAAAGTAATATTAATAATAGAACAAAGACAAATAAAAGAACAATATAACACGTTATTAAGATGATAAGTAACGTCAGTATGCAGAATCTATACATCAGGACCATCATGTATTATTTGTGAAGTTGATACGGAATATTAATCAACAAGGTCTTGGTACCTTCCGATGAACTTTTTTAGAAAAAGAACGAGATGTTCTTTGACATACCCCTGGTTCATCAACTTTCTGCTCAGACACTAGTGACGTTTTTCAAAGTCTGAGTAAGAGCTGCATGCTCTTGAATTTCCAATAAGTTGGGAAATGTATCTCCCATATGCAGGTGAAGTTGGTATATTGCTACTAAGGTGGGAGAAATTAATATATTCAAAATTAAAATCGTCTTGTTTGTCATAGATTCTGGTACTGAGATGACTGTGTATGTCAAATTCGAGGTATAAGTCTAAAAATGAGACGGAGGAAGCCGTGTCTGTTGTTTCTTTAATTTCTAGTTCAGGGGGATATATTAATGGAACCCAATCAGAAAAGTTCTGGTAAAGAGGGTATCATAAGGCAACTTCTTTCTCTCCTCAATCAAATATAAGACTATTTGGACTCTTGTGGTATAATGCCACATTTCCTGTATTGTAATAAGTTAATTTAAATGAAAGTGTTTTGTCCATTTCATAACTTGTTGCTGTTATACAGCACAACACCAAATGAACAACCAAAAAATATCGTCAGTATTTCGCATAAATTATATTTTCATACATTTGTTTCGTTGTTTAAGGTAGCACAATACAAAGTTTTTTCACCCAATCAGACCACTTTAAATTGATGTAATTTCCTTCATACAGTTCTAAAATTCATAAATGAGGAACCAAACAGAGAGAAGAAAGCTTAACCTTATTTATATGTAACTAGCTGCTAGATTCTGATGTGAAAATTTAAATGAAATTAGCTTCCTCGTTATTTATAGCATCCCAACATTTTGATAGATTCTTGTGCAACACAGTTTGGACTCTAAAACCATGTCCCAGATTTTTACTATTGTACTTCATTCTCTCATAACCCTACAATTAAGTTAGCCATCTTATTTCATAAGAAATCACCCAATTTAATTGGATATAAACATCAACCATTAATGATCTCAGAAGTTAAAGTACACATTGCATTTGCTTTTTCAATATGGATTTTTTTATTTAGTTAACTTCAATTAGTACATGAAACAATCTATTTTGTTTTTAACATTTTCCCAAAAAGTACGTTATACATGTGTACTTAAAAATCATTAGTTGGTCAGTCTAGAGGATTCATATGGGGGATTTCTAGAATTATAATTGTATACAATGACAATATGGTGCTTTACACAAGGTAGATTTTTCTAATTTTTTCAGTTTGAAAATAAAATATTTAGTTTGTGATTTCTTTTGAAAAGAATTCATATTTACACATTCTCCTCAAGAAAATTAGATATAATCATCAGCATTACCAACAGCAACATTAATTGTTGTACAATTTTTTATTTTCAATATATCTGTACATTATTATACGATTCCTCCATAGCTCCGAATTATTTTTCTATAATTTGTCTTTTTTTTTGCAGTTCCATTATAGAAATGTATTTTTATTTTGATTTCATTATCTTCTATTTTTCTATTAACCCCTAATTCAACCTCTTTTCTATGACTGTTATTATATAGCTGGTCAGTGGTCATAAAACTATCAAATGATTCTATTGATTAACCACAAAGTACTGCCCACCTTTTATTATTTGTATCAGTCAGACACGTGCATTTGTTTTTAAACCTTATTATCATCAAATAAAGACAACAGTAGTATACCGCTGTTCGAAAGTCATAAATCGATTGAGACAAAAGCAAATCCGGGTTACAAACTAAAACTGAGGGAAACACATCAACTATAAGAGGAAAACAACGAAACAACAGAAACACTGAAGTGAACAAAAAAAAAAACGACAATGCAACACTCACAGAAACGAGCTATAAGATAACAACTGCCATTTTCCTGAATTGGTACATGACATTTTAAGAAAAAAATGGTGGGTTGAACCTGGTTTTGTGGCTACCCAAACCTTGCGCTTTTATGGCAATGTTAAATATAATACTAAAATGACACCATTACATGACAGGAATACAATACAAATAAATGCAAGAACATTCAAGACAGAGAAATACACAAATAAACAATATAATAGTACATTTCG